>JANHJO010011050.1:133098-144632 GCA_032468235.1 Pseudoxyrhopus heterurus
GGACTGGACCTCCGCTTTCTCCTCCACCGCCTCGTCCTCCTCCTCCTCCTCCTCCGCCTCCGCCTCCTCCTCCTCCTCTTCCCTTCTCAGTCAAATAATAACCCCCCCGAATCTACCCACTAGCTGTTCATGTTAGTTTTAGCCATTTCCCCCTAAAACATACAAGGAAATAAGGTTGCTAAAGTGAAGGTAATCAGATTGCAATTCTCAGTTGTTCCATTTCTTTGCTGCAGGAATCTCTCTGGACAGTGATGAGTCATACATTAGCAGTGCAGACTGCGCAAGCAAAGCATCAGCCATTATTCTCTCCACATATTTTCTGTTCAAATTATCCAATGCAGTCTTGTTGGAAGCACTGCAGATCTACAGCAAGACCATTTTTGCACACCTGCCTTTCCAACGGTGATTTATTTAAAGAAGCAAAATTTCTTCCAGATCCCTTGTTTTTACACAGAGAATTATATATTGAGAGAGGAAAATTGCAAGAAATCAGCAACAATCCAGAAGTACTAAGTAGACCATTCATGGCTGGCATCCAAGCTAAATACTGTATATGTGTGTGTATGAAGAATTGACTTTGATATAGATAACTAAAAGGTCTTTTGATCAGTACTAGGAATCAACTGATGGATGATTCATAACATCAGTTATCAGACATTTGAGATGCAGCTGAGATTATCAAGTGCAGCATGGGAAAACTCACAGTCAAGACTTTCATATTTCCATCTGGGCAACCTACATCCCCCAGAATTATTTATTTATTCATGGCAAATTTTAATTTTAAAATAATTTAATGAACTGTGGGGACAGCATTAAATGAATCATAATATTTTCTAGGTTGTTTTGTCTTTTGCACAGGAATGGAGATTCCGTAAAAAAAAATAGTTGAAAACCTACGGTGTAGCAGGAAATGAATGGGGGCAAACAGTGTAAACTTTTCTCCATGTTGGTGCATGAAAGAGTAAGAGGAGGAGGACCTGGCCTTCTGCTAGACTTTTTTTTTACCCTGAAAGAAAGGCTAACAAAATTTTGAGGTTGACGTTGCTTTTTAACCTTCTCAGAACACCCACACATGTAAATTCCATTCCCTCCTTCTTCCTCTTCAATCTTCCTTCTACCTTCTTCACCCAGACAAGCTCTTATATTCATCTGTCATCTTTCCAGATTGTGGGTGGTCTCATCTTACAATCTCATAAGTAATGTGTCACATTTCCATTGGGTTACTCAGAGTAGTTAGCATGAAAGGAAACCGCCTTTTTGTGTACAGGGCAAATTACATACTGTAAACCTCAATAAAGGCACTGATAATAAAACTGATGTGTGGGTTAAACATGCTTGGAATTAGATATTAGTGAATCCGTCGGTACATCTGTCTTTCAATTTCTCATTCTTGCAAATAAGGCAAGTCTGATTTCTTAAACTTTGAAATTTTATTTTAATATTGTGCCAAAATTTGCATTTTACAGTATCCCCAAATACATTAAAGCTATTTTTTTTCTTAAGATGTTTAGGGTGTATACATATCCCACTTGTATTCTAGAAAATGCAAGATAGTTCTGAGTATATATAGCATTTTCTTGTCCTGAGCAGAGTCCAAAATCATTTTTGTAATAAAGGTTTTTAATATTGCTAGCAGCTATTCATCAGCATATACCCAGGCTTAATTTTATCGTCTCATGCAGTGTTAAATATGGTATTTTACTCCCCGTAAATATCACACAACACAAGCATTAAGATATCAAGAAATGTTTATCCAGAAGTAAATTCCAATTGGTTTAAAACATCAGAGCTCTTTTATTTGGAATCAACCTTTATTGAACCATTTCCTTTTTATGCCATGGCCCAGAGTTAGGATACTCTTTGTTTCTCTAGCAGCCACAATCTCTTTGATAGCATATTTCCTCCTGGAGCCTAGAGCTATCCTGCAGGATTGGCTAATTATATGTTTCTTTTACTTATTTAGTTTGCATTAATAAAAGCCAAGAATATAATAGATACTCATGTTATTTCTATTGTCTGCTGTCTGTCTATCTGTCTGTCTATATCTCATAGTTAAGGAGTTTATTGGCTTGTTGGATGGAGTTGCAAAATACATATTATAATTGTAGAGTACAGTATGCTAACAACAAATTTGGGAATGGCTATTAGATTTGGACTGCAATATTCCAAGTGATCAGCAGGTGACAGCCAAAAAATGGACTGCAGTATTTCTTTGTTTCTATCTAGCGGTTCTTTTAAGATCTTTCAGCTCTGATCTATTGACCATTGATTATACTGCTGTGTTCTCACTTTGCTGGTGCATAGTTCATACAATGGTTTCATCCTTGCTGACCACTTCTTAGAATTAACAGTGTGCGAATCCAAAGAGATACTGTATGCCTTCATTGGTATATCAAGGCTTTGAGGAAAAGCATAAAGTTTTAGACTTAATGATTTTATTTGTGATATTAAATTATTGCTGATTAACCTGAATTGCCCCATATTGTGTGGGGTAGAGGGTGGAGGGAAGTGAAAAGATTGAACTCCAGACATATTGTCCTGATACTCATAATGTGCCTTCAAGTTAAATTTTAATCTAAAAGAGGTATCCTGTGCTAGAAGCTATGTTATTGGATTCTCCAAGAAGAGTTGGATAGCGAGAAAGAATGATACAAATTTCAGAGAAAATGGGCCCCATGCAGTTGACCTAAGAAGTATACCAATCCCCGCATAAAAGTGGGCATAAGTGGACAGGTTGAGCAAGATACAAGACTCTGGGCATTTTATAATTGTGCAACAAGGGAGATGGCAGTATAGAATCATTCTCCACCTTTCAATGATGATGATGATGATGTCCATTCAGTCGTGTCCAATTCTTGGCAATTCTATGGGCCAGGTCTTTTCATGTCTTCTGATCTTGCACTGCTTCTTTGAGTTATTCTACGCTCTAGCTGATGTCAGCTTTGATGGTGTCCAGCCACCGTGTTCTTTGGTGGCCTGGTTTCCTTTTACCATTAACTCTTCCAAACATAATGGTTTTATCCCGTGAATTCCCCCATATGACATGGCCAAAGTAAATGAGACACAGTCTTGTGGTTTTGCCTTACACTCCAACTTTGAGTGCTATGAAAATGTGGAAAGATGTTTGCCATACCTACCTTCCTTCTGTGGTGCCTTCCCTTATATCCCACTCCCTTGGCTCTCATCTCACTCTGCTGTGTCATGGTATGTGAAAATGTCCTTGATGGAGGAGCCGCAGCCTGGACAACATCTGATAAATGAAATCTGAGCCTGCAGAAGGAAGGAAGGCATGGCAAACATCTCCCATCCCAGAAGAGTTTGTAAAAGTGGTGGGGAAAAGAGGTACTTTCAGACTCAAATTCTGTTAATAGGCCTTACAATAAAGTAGAGCTAGCATTCCTGGGGTTTTTCTTCTTGTTTGGTTTACCTCACAATTTGGTTTACCTCACAAGGTATTAACCTTGCAAGTCTGACAGTACCTCAATCCCTCATTCACCTTTACAATCCTTTCTGAGATGTTTGCATTACCCACTTTTCTTCTGTAGAGTTGAATTTTGTTTATCAGACCATTGTCTAGTCTGCAGCTCTTCCACCTGCCTCTAAAGGTAATTCCCACATACCATTATTGGATGTTATTCTGGCCTGCACTTTCTACATCTGGAACAAATGACATCCAAAAATCAATCAGTGAAAACATAGCTTTCAGCTAAAGCATTAAAAAAAAGCCTGCTGTTAAATACGAGAACCACATAAAACATTTCAGAATACAGCAAACATTTGGGTCCATCAAAAACATAACCGATCTGTTCCTGTGAGTGAGGAAAAACTAGATAATATATGTCCAGTAGTTGTATAGACTTTTAAAATCAGTTATTATTAATTCTCCAAAAGAACCTATTACCAAGGCATGAATAGAAAAATTATATTAATTAAATGATAGCATTGTTCTTGGGTTTTTTAGACCAAGGCTGCCATCTAGTGTCCACAATGTTACAATAAAATGTGAAAATACTACTTAAAACAGCATTTATTTGAACCGGTAATATAGTATAGGCCCCCGGATTACAAAGAACTTCCATTTTACAATTCCTATAACAATAGAACCAGGTTGGTAAAAAGCAACTACATATAAAATCTAACTTAGTTTGAATAAAGACCTCTTAAGATCAAATTGTTTACAAATCACATGGACAATCAGCCATGCTAATTAAAAATTAAACCAGCCATAATATATCCCAGGGACGCGGTGGCTCAGTGGCTAAGATGCTGAGCTTGTCGATCAGAAAGGTCGGCAGTTCGGCAGTTCGAATCCCTGGTGCCGCATAACAGAGTGAGCTCCTATTACTTGTCCCAGCTTCTGCCAACCTAGCAGTTCAAAAGCATGTAAAAATGCAAGTAGAAAAATAGGGACCACCTTTGGTGGGAAGGTAATAGCTTTCTGTGCGCCTTAGGTATTTAGTCATGCTGGCCACATGACCACAGAGATGTCTTCAGACAGCACTGGCTCTTCAGCTTGAAACAGAGATGAGCACCGCCCCCTAGAGTTGGGAACAACTAGCACGTATGTGTGAGGGAACCTTTACCTTTAATAAATCCCAATTTTTATTTTCTGTCTGCAGAAATGAAACTTTATGAACAGTCATACCACTGTTTCAGCCCTAAATTTCAGAGATTATCTTTAAACATTTAAATACTAGATATCCTCCAATGTAGAATTCTGTGTGATATTATTTAAAAACTGAGGTCACTCCTGTTTTTTCTTTCAATCTCTCTTCTTAAGATTTGCTTGTCTGAGCCTTTGGTCTTTCCTTGAACCTGTTCTAATATTTATGATCCTATAATTACACTATCAAAATTTATGCAAATCTTGCTCTACAGCCAAGTATATATTTAATATTTAAATAAATATCTATATGTATATGGTTAGATTATATTTCCATACTGATTTACTGTAGCAATTATTCTACTTGTCTATTATTTCAATAATTTTATTGTTTTATTAGTATTTTTAATTTTATTATTTTTATCTTTCATTTTAATATCTATAATGAATTTTTCTCATGCTTATTATGGTCCTCTCCAAAAGATATTTGTCTGTCCCTTTTTCTTCTTTTTATGTCTTCCCTCACAGCGAGCGCTAGGTTGAGTTCTTATATTTCTTTATCTCAAACACTGCTTCTTATAAGTAGACTTAACAGCCTGGTGATGGTTTTTCCCAGTTGCTGCAAGCTCTGGTGTATTTTGCCCTCACTGTGGCTTCAGCTGTTGTTCCTTTTTTACAACTAAGTATCATCTACATACCAGAGCCATACTCTAGAGAAAACACTTAAAACAATCAACAACCTCGTCGAAGGAAGTTCACAACGGATGAAGAAAACAATACCCTGGATATCCTCATCAGCGGGAGGAAACTAGGGCAAATTAGAAAAGCATGTTTATTGAACAACAGCCCACACTAACCCAGTGTCAAGGTTCCAAGACTTTCAGCATTCTCAGAGAGCTGTTTTATTGAGTACATCATTTCAGCACGAATGAAAACAAAATCAGCTCTAAATATTTCCCGCTGTTTCAGTATAATTGAGTCCTTCAGGAGTTGGGCGGCATACAAATATAATAAAATAAATAAATAAATAAAGAATAGATAATTCCCTCCCTCATGGTCACAGGTCACATTGTCCAATTAGGTGTTCTGGCATCTCTTTGGCAACTCCCCTCAGTCTCTGGTCAGCACCTGTTGAGATGACCTTGGTTTATAAGGTTGATGGGACAGAGGAGCCTTATAAAGGGCCATAAGAAATTAGGGGCAATAAAAGGGATGCTGGTAGACTGCATGGAATCAGTATAAAGATATCAACATTTTAGGATGGGGCCAGAGGTACGGTCGATTGCAAAAAAGATTGGAAGAACTGAGAGGAGAGGAAACAAATTGGACTCATTGGGCCAGATGGGATGAGGTTCATCCCTGAATGATGAACTAAGGAACTGAATGATAAAGTAAGGAACTGCAAAGGGAGGGGGGGGGAAACCAGGAAACTTGCCCAGAAATAGCTGTTCCTGTGACCATTTTTGCAAGGTGGCAGATTACTGAAATACATGCTGTATTTTAGAAAAAAGCTGTATGTTTAATGAAGTTACTTTGACCCTCTCGCAGGACACAAGGCGATTCATCTCTCTCAGTTCAATAGCTTAGTGTTATTTATAATTACTCTGTGTGATACTGTCTGTATATCAGTATGGTTATTGGTATTCTACCACAAGTAGCAGTGGAGTTCTTATCAATTTAGAGGCGGCACATTTTTCTTATTAATTCCCCAAAAGGGAAGGGGAAATACTCCTTAGAACTGGCAAGTTGTATTTTGCAGCAGGTTGATTTAAAGGAAATATTAAAGGAGACAGGAGGGATCATGCTTGGTAGATCTCTGAGTTTGGAACTAGAACCGTTCCTGCGTTAAAATAACGTTGAACTACAACTTCTAACTAATGGAAAACTGAAATTAATACAGGTAATCTTCAACTTACAACCACCTTTAAATCCAAAATTTCCATTACAAAGTAAGGCAGTTGTTAAGTGAGTTTTGCCCCATTATACAACTTTTCTGCCCCAGTTGTTAAGTGAATCATTGCAGTTATCAAGTGAATCATGCGGTCCTTAAGCAAATCTGGCTTCTTCCATTGACCTTTGTTTGTCTAAAGCCCACTGGGAAAGTAAGAAATGTGATCACATGATCCCAGGACAGTGCAATTGTCATAAAATAGATGCCAATTGCCAAGCACCCAAATTTTGATCAAGTGAGCATGGGGATCCTGCAATGGTCGTAAGTGTGAAAATTGGTCGTTAGTCACTTTTTTCAGTCCCACTATAACTTTTTAATGGTCATTAAACAAATGTAAGTTCAGAAACACCTGCAATTGTTCATCTTAAAATTAATTCAGTATAATTAATCAATGTAATAATCCCCCCCCCAAACTGATTTTAAAATTATTTCTTCCAGTCAACATTAGTTAATTCTCAGGACCACTAAGGCACATAAAATCTCTTGGTTTGATGTTTCATGTTTGATGGTGAAGTGCACTCCTTATAGTGCTATATGGTAATTTTATAGGTGGTACTTTTAAAAAACATTACACAGAAAACAAAGTAACATTGAAGAAGAATCTAAGTCATGCTTTTTTCTTTTTTTGTATGAAAACATATTAAAAGAATCACACGTGTAATCCATACGATTAATTTTATTCATTCATTATTAATTCAGTTATGTTGTTGCTGACCTTTTCTGTTTATTTTTCTCAGAAATGATTGAGTCACAGAAATGTCAATTGTCCTTCTGGGATCACATACACAACTGTCAATATGAGCACTGTTCAGGTAACCCAAAATGGCACAGAAAAACTACAGCATAAAACATTTACCAAGAATGTGAAACAACAAGAACTTCCAGCCAGTAGAATGGATCAAATGAAGTCCCATCAGATGTTGGTGAAAATGCAAAAAAACCCAATATTCCTTTTTTTAATGATTATTCCTACACATTTATCTAATGCCAATAGGGATGCTGGGTAGAATTATCATCACTACTAAAGATTGACAGCCTACAATGGAAGGGCAAAAAACAATGATGATGGATTGGATAGCTTTTCACCAATGAATTAGTTCAAAGAAAAATATTGTTACTACTTTGGACACTCATATAATTTACCATGAACATTCTGAAGAAAGCTACGGTAATTTCCTTTTATGAAGATTTGAGAAAATTACTGAGATGTAATATCTTCTCTGTCCTGAGCCATAACCCAATTGAACAGAATTGCTGTATCCTGCAATAAGTTGAAATCAATAGCAGCCCTGTGTCTTTCCCTCTTTTTCCCTCTTTTCCTTGACATGACAAATTGAACGTGTGCAGGGGCAAGCAAGCTTTTGGGGATTGAATTCTTGCCTTTTGGAATTTCATTAGAATTTCATTTTCTTCCTTCCACTAGAAAAAAAAGTATGTCAAGACAGAAGTGACGGAGTCAGAATCAGAAAGATGTCTGTACTTGCTTCTCTTTGGTTACTGTTAGTATATCTGCTATAACAAACAGGGCTATCAGTCTCTGCTGGTTTTCCAATTTCATCTTGCGCATAAATGATCTTTTGCCACTCTTAATCTCAAAGCAACATGTTGTGCCACAAAGAATATTGTTTTCTATACAGTATTATAAGGGGTGAAATGAACTTGAAGACTTCACCAATTCATGCTTGCTTTATATATTACTATGCATTCTCGAGGAATAATGTTATAATAATTGATCGATTCCTTTATTAACAAAAAGAACAGATGTGCAAAACCGGAATTTCTCATTAGATGTGGCTTTTTCCTATGCTATGGCAGCCTCCAGTTCTGTTGTTGGGGGATCATCTGCTGCTTCCCACAGCCCACTAGAAAGAACGAGAGGTGGCTGGTGTCCAGGTTGAGTCAGTTAATCTGGAGAAAGCAGGTTCCAATTGTGTGTCCATGTTGCTGGCAACTGTGCCCGACAAGCCAGATGAGGATGTGGCGGGCAATGCAATGCTGCTTCGCAGAAATGGGGAACTGCTGCTTACATCACTTGTCAGGTTAGAAACGTTGACAGCATTGTTACTGACAGTCCAGAGGCAAGGATAGTGACTGCAACAACAAAGCAACACACACACACACACACACACAAAAAAACCACAACTGAAATTTGCAGCTACCGTTATCATTGCTTGATGTATGACAGGAACAAAAAAATCATTTTGTAGCTGAAAATTGTATTTCTTTATTCAATGCATTGTCTTGCAAAGAAATAGAGCTCCAGAATTATGATTTTATGCAAATATATAGTGCCCATTTTTCATTTCTTTCTAACTTAGGGCGAGGTTGGGGAGAGTTTCTTGCAGCTTTAGGTGCTTCAGCCTATTGTGGTGAAACAATTTATTAAAGCTCTAAGATTCAAGAATTTTTTTAAAAAAATTTTAGAAACCACACGAAGCCTTTAACATGTCTGCACTTGGTATAAAGGAATATAGCATTCAAAACCTGTTTCATTTTCTTTTATCCATATTTCTTATTATCTGAGAACTTAACCCAAAGCCTCCCTTTGTTGGTTTGAGAATAAATGGTCTGATTGGGCTACAATTTACAGCACAGCTGTATGATAAATCAGTCCTTTCAGTAAAACACTTCTTGCAACGATTAGATTGTATTTTGAATCTAGCCAAACTCCTGGTGACTTCATGGACAGTTATCTTGGCAACAGTTTGGAAATACTTTGCTGTCAATATTTTTTCCCCAATTTCCCAGCTAGTCTACAGCCTCTCTATTTTCTTGTGGTTTTTCATCCACGTAGTAACCAGGTCAGACCCTGTTTTACTTTTGAGCCCAGACCAAGTTTTAAATTGCACCCTCAGAGACAAACCAGTCTTAAATACTTCGACTGTTCACCTGATATTTATATCAGCAAAATATAATCATTCTTTCTAATTACAGCTGCCTCTTGTCATATAGGAAGTTAACATAACTGTTTTATTTTATTTGTCTTTAAAGGAGGAAAATCTGACCTATTTTTCTTTCCCGTTGTACACAAGAAGGGCTGCTGAGGGATTGCTGCTAGGACAACATACACACTGAAAAGATGTTTGCTTACCTGGGCCCTGGAGCGGTAGTACCACTATTGTGTGGCACTGGGAGCAGGTTGTTGTGGTGACTGGAGGATCCTGTAGGCCAACCTTCATGGCCTGGGGACACTTGGAAATCACTGTTGGCATTTTCTGTCAGATTCACTTTAGAATAGGAAACACAAAGGATTCAGCACCATTGCAAGATTTACATTACCAAATCAGGCTGAGTATTAAATAAAACCAGAAAAAGGCAGAGCCTTGAGCTGAATGGACAGCCTTTATTATTTCACTCCTTGATATGTTCACAAGGTACAGTTTGTCTTTTCAGTTTGGCTGTGGATATGATTCTTTTCAGGAGTTGTTGAACTATCCTGCAACTATGGTTTGGGGCCCGTAATGAAATAAATAAACCAAAATATTAAAAACACCCAAGGTCTTGTGAGATATCAGCAATCTCATCTATGACATTTCATTCAAGAATAATGAACAACTAAGATTTCATATATTCAGATTTTTTATTTTATTTATTTTCATTTAGTGTACAGCAAGATTTTTGATGAAACTATACTTTTATGTACAATTCTATTTAAGATTTTGCAATGCTGTGTGTCAAGGGACCTCAGCCTGTGCATTGCCAGTTCCTGGTTTATTGTATCTACTTCCTGCTAACTGGGACACTAGAAGTCACCTTTAAATGAGCCATGGTGGCGCAGTGGTTAGAATGCAGTACTGCAGGCTACTTCTGCTGACTGCCGGCTGCCAGCAGTTCAGCAGTTTGATTCCCATCAGCTCAAGCCTTCCATCCCTCCAAGGTCAGTAAAATGAGAACCCAGATTGTTGGGGGACACTATGCTGGCTCTGTAAACCACTTAGAGAGGGCAGTAAGCACCGTGAAGTGGTATATAAGTCTAAGTGCTATTGCTATTTCTATTAAATGGGGCACCACTGGGAGAAGACAGTTGGACTATTATGTTCTTGCTGTCCAATCATATTCCAGTATTTCTTGAGAGAAAGGAATTATAGTTCTGTTCTAGTATACATACTTTATTTACATCATGTTTAGTATCCTAGAGATGAGGCTTATATTACTATATGGCTTTCCCTCTTCATATAGTTTTATGAGGTTTCTGACGGTATCAAATCTTGTCTCATGATTTTCTACTCTTTTTAATCTTTTTACCTAAAAATATCATAATAATTGTCAAAGAAAAGGAAAACTGCTCACTTCTTTTCTGCCATTAAAGAGCTGCTTTTCTGGAAGCCTCCAGAAAGACAAGAGCGAAGAAAAGCATTTCCTGGAAATGTGTACTATCTTTCCAAGCAGAAGCTTCACTGATTAATTTTGCCTAAAAATGAAGTCTCCTTGGAATCTGGTTTGACACCTGGGGATATCATTGGTGTAATTTTCTTGGCAACAATACAGACATAGTTTCCATTATCTGTGTTTGCCTGTTTAATTTTGAAGCTTAATTTACAATCCTAGTATTTCTCGGTGGTATTTCCCTTCAAAATACTAATCAAATCTAATCCTTCTTATTTTTTTGAAATAAAATCAGCCAAGATCCACTACTATCTCTTTCTCAGCTGTGAAGGAAAATAATACAGAAAAGAAGGGCATTCTATGTACTACTAAATATTTCCCTTTTGTGGTTATTCAATATGTATTTTTTCTTTTTTTTTAAATAAATGGAGCATTTATTGAGTGACATCTAGAATACCTCTTCATTTATCCTTTCAAAATCTTTTTGCTGTGATTCACTTGCTAATCATTTCATGTGATATAATTTGGCATTTGCTTTCAATAAATAAATTAAATGCAAAACATGACAAGAACTTGCCTGGATAATTATTTTTTTGCATGTATGAAGCAGGATATGGAACGACTCTGTGTCCTCGTAGAGCTGAATAATGTTCA
>JANHJO010011050.1:184504-195312 GCA_032468235.1 Pseudoxyrhopus heterurus
CCCAGATTGTTGGGGGTAATATGCTGATTCTGTAAACCGCTTAGAGAGAGCTGAAAAAAGCACCGATAAGCGGTATACAAATCTAATGCTATTATTATTATTTCTAAAATTAGAGACAATAGCATACATGTAATAGCAAATAAAATGTCACTTCTAAACATCAAGGTATACCCTGTTTTTATGACTTTTTCAACCAAATGTTCACATTAAGGTTTTCTTACCTCATGATAAACTCTTGTATCATTCATCCTAATAAGAACTCCATCAACTCGTAAGAAAAACCTCAACAGCACAAAAAAGCTGGAAGGCATTACTCTCTGTAAAACATAGCAAGAATAATTTGCACTTGCACACGTTTAAAACAGGTTACTCTAACAGGTAATTAAAAACATGGTAAATGTCTTAAAAGCCTTCATTAGTCAATAATATTACCTTTCCAATAACTTTTAGGAAGGTAATCTTAATAGATCTTAATTTCCTGCAGGCACAAATACGTGATCAGGAAAATCTGTAAGCCAATCAGTTTTGTATTTTTATAAATCTGGGAAAATGTCAGCAATGAAGACATTATTTTTAGTATACAGATAGTCTTTGACTTACAACAGTTTGTTTAGTGACCACTCAGTTACAACAGCATTGAAGAAAGTGACTTATGTCCATTTTTCATACTTAGAACTATTGCAGCATCCTTGTGATCATGTGATTTACATTTGGATGCTTGACAACTGGTTCACGTTTATGACAGTTGCAGTGCCCCAGGGTCATTTAATCCCCTTTTGCAAACTTCTGACAGATTCACTTAACAACCATGTTACTAACTTATCAACTGCAGTGATTCACTTAAGAGTGGCAAGAAAAGTTGTAAAATGGGACAAAACTGACTTAACAAATTTCTCACTTAGCAACATAAATTTTGGGCTCAATTGTGGTTGCAAGTCAGGGGTGTCAAACTCGCAGCCCAGATGCATCATACACTGGCCACACCCATCCATTTTAGCAAAGGGGGGAAAAGTTGTGATACATCATGTGACATGTCATTGCAGGTTTGACACCCCTATTGTAAGTCAAGGACTACCTGTAGTATATAAAGCACATAAAATCTTGTTCTCTTGTACAAGGAAACATTTTTCCTACAAAAGAAATGTTCACAAAATTAAAAACTGTCCCAGATTCACTCTGAATAAAAAGCCTTACAAAATAAAATGTGTAACCTGATCACAGTGTGTGTACAATATACATTTTTGTATAGAAAGTGTTTCCTGCATCATTTTAAAATCAATATATTGCATTTTTCCAATGACTTGTTTATATTCTCATTATATAATTTAATTATTAATTATATAATCCCAACTAAATAAAAGGTTATTTGAAATTTAAACAGGAAAACGCCCAAAGGAAACGAATTTAAGGAATATTATTAATAGGTTTGTGATTCTCTCTGTTCTGTATTTTTCTGCATTTTATACGATTATGGAAGAAGCATGTAAAAGATTACTGGACTCACAATTTTGACACTCAGACTTGAAACCCCATGATCATGAAGTTCATCTTCAAACAAGAGCACTTCTTCAAAAAACATTATCTGTTCCCTGGCTTTTAATTTCTCTGTATCTATATGTTCTGTTGTAGAAGAAACCTAGAATGACACAGTAGAAATTAAATGTTCTTTCTTGTTTAATTGATTCCCCAACTGTTCAACAAATTCATTCTTGCAAATAGTTGACCATCAAAATCATACATTTAACTTTAATGTTTCACCGAGCAGAGTTCCTTTATAGTCTGTTGTGTAAGTCCAATCATATGGTTTAACAACTTCCTTTGTGTGTTCAGGCTCAGACCTACAGGAAAAGACAAATATAGAATATCAGGTACAGGACCAGGCAAAAAGTATTTCTACACATGTATTTTACAAAACACATCAATGATGATTCTATAATACGCATCTGTAAACTGGTAGATTTAATATGCTAAGAGAGAAAATGTAGTAAGGCATTACAGTATTTTTTTTAATACTATAAAAAATAAGCAATTTTTCCCCTCAAAGATGTTAGCTATAGAAGCAATGTAGCCCCTTCACTTCTTCCTGCTTTTATGCTTATACTTATAATCATGTGCACTGTGACCTTGAAGTAAATTCAGTTTCAATCACCTAGAAGTAACATATATAGGATCAGATGGTAGCTGTTCAAAGATGAAGCAAGATATTGGATATTTCAACAGGATTCTTCATCGGACAATCTGATATATTTGAACAATTACTTTTGTACAAGACCACATGTGCTTCAGAGTTAACAGATTAACCATAATTTCAAAAAAAATTAAAGGTAAAGATTAAAGATTAATTTTAAAAAGTACAAGTACCATTCATAACATAGGAAAAACAGGAAGGCTAAATAACTGTCAACATTACATATCAAGTGAACAACATAAATACAGATTATACGTATTAAGGAACTGCAACCCTTCAAAACTGATTCCCAAAAGATGCTTCAGAGTACACTAGTGCACATGTAGTACCTGTCTACCACTCTTTATAGTCTTATAAGGATTACATAGCTTATCTGCTTCAATGAGACAGGACAAAATAAACAAAATAAGAAACTGCTTTAAAAGAATTTCAGACAAGTATATGATCTGAAACAGTTCTGGGGAATCAGATCTGAAGCATTACACAGCTTGCAAAACTATTCCTTAGGCCCATCAAGCTATACTATTTAAAAAACCACAAATAAATATGCTATTACCTGCTTTCTTGCCACTCTTCTGCACAAGCAACTTTAACCATTCCTTGGGAGTTATTTACGCATTTTAAAGCATCGGTTGCATTAAACTCTATGCCAAAGAGCAGTTCATGCTGAATTCTTAGGATATTGTCACCAAACATCATTTCCGGAACACATGGCATGTGCAGTTCTTCAGCTAACCTACACAGACACAAGATTAGATTATTTTGGAGATATACACTGATTTTATAATTTAAAATAAAGATCTATACTTTACCATAGAATATTTTAATATACATTTATTGCATGTTTGAAATTAGCAGTTGAATGGCTTCCTTCTTTTTCCCCCAAATCATAGACAGTTGTGATTCACTTTTAGGGATGATGGCAGGTAAGATTGCTGGGTATATAGAAGGTAATTCTAATGAATATGAAATCAGAACAGCAATCTAACACGGTCTGTCAAATAGAAGCCAATCGCAGCTTAACAGGAAACAGACACAAAAATATATATGCAAAGTTATTCATATATTTGGAGCACTCCTTAGAAAGCATTGTTGAACAGAGTGAAAAGTATATTGAAAATAGATTGATATGGGAATATTAATAAGAGAAACTATTTTGTAGAGCTAACAAAACAGCTTAATTTTAAAAGTCTGAAAAGTATTCTGCACGGGAACCACAAATCATAATACCAAATACTCCACTATCAAATACTCCATTAGAATATACTCCAAATACCCTAACTTTGTAGATGAGAAGCCAGGAAAAAAACCCAATATCTTGGTAACAGTCTGCACTCTGCAATCGCCATGCCTCAACTTTCCATTTGCTTCATATTATTACAAATCTCTGCAGAACTACGATTGGGGGGTGGAGAAGGGGTCGTCATGCATCTATAACAGGGATTCCTCAACATTTTGCCATCACACCTCTTTTTTGTGTAAAGGTACACACTTCCCCTAAAAATCCAAAGACCAAAATGAACACAGATTAATAATGAAAAAAAGGCAATGACATTTTGGGAAAGGTAGATTCATTGTAACAATGAAACAAAAAGGTTCTTCACAGCTCCCCTGCATTCTGTCTATACCTCCCTAAGGGAGGTACACCTCCTATTTGGGGAGCTCCTGCTTCAACAATCCAAACTATTCGGGCAACTATGATTGCAAGCCTGGACTGCACAAGTCCAAACTTCAGCACCCTTAAATGACAGCAGACAGCCAGAAAACGTGATTCTCTGTTGCTATTTAACAATTGCCCATATTTCTGAAGCCCAGATATGGAAGACCTCCCCCACCCAATCTCTGATGTGTTGATCTACAAAATCTACATTATATGTCTCAGGGCCATTAAGCCCAAAGACTGAGCCAAACCACTACAGGTAGTCCTCAACTGAGCCCAAAATTTATGTTGCTAAGTGAGAAATTTGTTTTGCCCCATTTTACGACTTTTCTTGCCAACATTTGTTAGGTGAAACACTGCAGTTATATAAGTTAGTCACACGGTTGTTAAGTGAATCTGGTTTCCCCATTGACTTTGATCGAAGGAAGATTGCAAAACACAACCCATCATAAATGTGAAGTCAGTAGCCAAGCATCTGAATTTTAATCACGCATCCACGGGGATGCTGCAACGGTCATTAAGTGTGAAAGACGGTAAAAAAAGTGTAAAAAAAATGACAGATGAAATCATTATGTACATAATATGTAAGTCTTATTGCACTATTGCTATTATTGTGTAATAACAAAAAAGAAAAATGCAATAAAAATATTTTTAAAAAAAGTGTGAAAGACGGTCGTCACTTCTTTTCAATGCCGTTGTAACTTTGGACGGCCACGAAGCGAACTATTGTAAGTCGAGGACTACCTGTACCAGGCTAAAAGCAGCTTTGTTGTGACGCTTCCCCAGCCCACTGTCCTTTCGACCCCCTCCCTCTTAGCAGCGGTCGCCTCCCCCACTCACGCCGTCCCCCGCCAGTCACGCTCAATCGCACCTCTCGGCATCGGCTGACTTGATGATGTGGGTCCGAGCGGCCGTTAGTTTCCACGGCCCGAAGGCGAAGTCGCGGCGGCTGCTTTTGAAGACAGGCATCATAATGGCGGCGGCAATCCCAAGGCGGCCAGCATAGAGACGGGAAAGCTTCCTTCGGCAAATGACAAGAATAAACCCGCCGGATAGGAACCTTGCAAACAAACGACCTCGGGCTTCTCTTCCAGCAGCAGCAGCAGCGCCGCCGTCAAGGGCGTCACTTCCGCTTCCGGGTTCTTCATGCCTCGGTCTGAGATGAAAAGGCTTCAGAAACTCGCCTTCCGGTTCCTGATCTCCGGAGGGGGCGCTTTTCATGAGCGGAGCACGTGTTTAAAAGTTAACTCAAAAGAATTCGTCAGTTGTTTTTTTTATATATATTGTGCTTGTTGCAGCGCATTGAAATAATTAAGGTCCCTCCGCAGGAAAAACTGCAGGCAAATACTTGTAAGCATCTATGCAGCGAAAGAGCAATTAGATTATTTCTCCAGCAAGGCGTACACGTTTTCTTTCCAATAAGGGGAAAGCCGTGCAAGTCTGTGGCCATCAAAACCCAGAAAGAGAAATTTTTAAACTTCAAAAAGGGAAAAATTCAGAAATGACAGGGAACCAAACCCTGCTTTATCTAGTATTGAAATCAGAGTGCAATCTATATGCATCCCTACCGTTAAAAATTGGATTTATAGATATTTTCTAGATAATAAGTCATATAAGGGTTTGAAAAGGTTTGGGGGGGCGGTTGTTTTTTGTTGTTTTCTTGGAGAATGGAAAAAAAATGGTTTCTGTGTCTTTAAAAGAAGTGGACAAACAGAATCTTCTCGACTTTCTGCACCATCGAGTTGGCCATTCATGACTTAGAAACATTACTGTACAATAGCAGGAATTTAATTATGTTGCATGTAAATAATTGGAAAAATAGCACATATTTTATTTTTGTCCTTTATGAAAGGTGGACTCAGAATCCTTGTCTCTTTTTTATCTTTCATTTTAGTTAACATTAGCTAAATTGATAACTAAATTGTAATTTAGTGATTAAATTGTTTACTAATTTACAATTTAAAGGGAACAATAAAGGATATGTAATCAATTGCTTGCTTAAGAAATAAAATCTCTGGTACTGTACTCTGTTTAAGACAAGAGGAAAAACACTGAGAATACAGTAGTCCAGTTATTGAGAATCTAAGTTACATTAGAATACTTACATAATATTAACTAATGGTACTAGGAATTGTTCAACATCTGGAAATCCACTTGTTTTTTGCACAAGGTTCATCTTTATATCAGTTATTTTTTAATACAAATCATTTTAAAGTTGACTCTTATTGCTCTAGAGAGAATAGATAACTGGGCAATTGCTATTCTTCCTTTTTTTCATTATAACTTTTCATTATAGACTAAGCAGACTACCTTACTCCTCTGAGCCAGTACAAAGCAGCTTCTAAGACATAACAATGTAACAATACAAACCTTGGATTTAGTTTGCCTAATTTGTGATTCTCTCTGTTCTGAATTCCACCTTTCAGCTATGTTTGTTCGATACATTAAAACTCATTAAAAAGCATGTTAGATGGAACTTTATATCTACCATCATTATATATATTGCTCTTTAACTAAACTGTGACTTCTTTTTATGAGCCACTACTGGGAAAGTCTGTTTTCTTGAAATGCAACTCGTTTGGAAATGCAACACATTTGCCATCATGGTTTTTGGTGTTAAAGTAGAACACAAAACTTGGCTAAAGAGATGTTCATAATAGGAGTTACATTACCATGAAATGTGAATGTACAATGTTTGCTGTTTCTTAAATAAATGCACCTTCTATGTTTCTAATAATAATATAAAGATTTCTATCACTTAAATGACTCAGCCTTCCATTCTTCCAACATCAGTAAAATGAGGACCCAGATTGTTGAGGGCAGTATGCTGACTTTGTAAACCACTTGTTATTGTTAGTTGCGAAGTTGTGTCCGACCCATCACGACCCCACGGACAATGTTCCTCCAGGCCTTCCTGTCCTCTACCATCCCCGGGAGTCCATTTAAGCTCACACCGACTGCTTTAGTGACTCCATCCAGCCACCTCATTCTCTGTCATCCCCTTCTTCTTTTGCCCTCAATCGCTCCCAGCATTAGGCTCTNNNNACTTGCCACAATTTGTTGTGCTCCACACAATCAAAGGCTTTAGCATAGTCAATGAAGCAGAAGTAGATGTTTTTCTGTAAACCACTTAGAGGGCTGTAAAGCACTGTGAAGCGGTATACAAGTCTAAGTGCTATTGCTATTGCTATTACTTGGATTAAGAAGAAAGAAAAAATGAACTTTCTCTTTTTTATTTTGTTTTCTGTTTTTCACATACTGTCCTGTATATTGTGGTTTTCCTTTCTTTTCATCTACTATAATAATAAATATATTTTAAAAGGAAGGAAATCGAATTTCAGAGTTGTACACTATTCATTATAAGTGTTATGTATAAACAAGAACCGAACAAACTAATAAACTTTCTAAACACTTTTTATATAGTCCCATTGCTGCCTCCATAGTTTTAGACAGCGCAGGCTGAAATATTCAGTTTGGTCGCCATGTGTATAAACTTTTAGCTGCTCAGTTAAAACAGAATGTTGCCCGGGATATTGTGGAGCCATTGTGGAGCTTTCTTAGGTATTGAATTATAACATGTATCACAGTACAATTCTATGGCTCCATATTATGATTTTTTATTATGGTTTTAGCTTAATTTCATATATAAATATATTTGCTGACACTTTATTTAAACTAAATTTGTATACCGGCGACTGTATGATTTCTGTAAATGCCATATGCTTAATAAATAAATAAATTTCTAATCTCTTCATATTAACCAGAAATGTAATTACTTTTTGCTTAAAAATGTAAGGGCAGGTACCATCTTCATATTCATCAATATTTCACATATTACAACAAGAACATTCTTAAACAGAATGGTAAGATGAGTAGAGATAGTAGTATACAGAATGGGGTGTAATGGTTTACAGTTAAAAACGAGCTGATCAGCTGGAAATCCGATCGCCTGGGTTCAAGACCTGAGCACTGTATGACATAAGCTCCCATTATCTGCCACAGCTCTTGCTAACCTAGCAGTTCGGAAGCATGCAAATACGAGTAGATAAATAGGTACTACTTTGGTGGGAAGGTTCCTAGGTGTTCTGTGCACCTAGGCATACAGTCATGTTGGCCACATGATCACAGAAATGTTTTTGGACAACTCAGGCTCCCTTGGTTAAAAAACGGAGATGAGCACCATCCCTAGGTCATGTCCTGCATTCCTGTTCTTTCATTAATTATTTTGCTTTGTCCAGAGAAGTTAAATATTTTCTTTGTAGCATTTTAGACTGTACATTGCGATCAACACTGTTCTGTCCCAAAGCAATTAAAAGACTTTATAGGTATTTATAGGATGGTTATGATAGTAGCTATAATTTCCTATTAGATCAAAACTTAGAGAAAAACAAGTACACTTTTTTAGATTGGCATGCAGTTCTGACATCTTCATGTGTTGCATTGGCAAATAACTAGTTTTTAAAATTCTTAAAGGCTGATGTTCACCTAGAAATGAGTGACAATTTGACTCAAGTCCGAATACTTACATTGTACTAAGGCATGGTTTACTTGATTATATTCTGCTAAATAAACTGCAGTCAGTGGGCTCAGATAATGTAGTAATACAATAATTCTTCATAAAGTTCTGGTTTGTGTCTGCTCATATAACAGTATATGATTGGTTGCTATGTTGTGAAATTTTATTTGAAATAACTACTGGTTTAACCGTATAATACAGCACATTTTAACATTATGCAGTACTGTGGTTTAAGTTACAATCTCTCACCATTTAACTGAAAGTACATTCTACTGATTTTGATTTTAAACATGTAGAATTGCGTTGTAAAACGATCAGATTTATTACTACGGTAATATGAAGGCGGATATATCCAAATTAGCCAATAGAGATATAAACTATTGGAAGAATGGTTGCACTCATGATTTATATAAACAATATTCATTTATTTAAAATGTGATTTTTTTTTTATCTACAGAACTGTCCTTTACACTGAATTGTCTGCTATAGAAGTTGTATCTAAACAAACCATCTCTTCGTTTTTGTTTTGCCTTTGTGCAAGTGATGCTCTTCAGCTGAGGGAAGAAAAATGATATACAGTAAAGTAAAGGACAGCATGAAAGTTTACCGAAGGGTGAAGAAATGGAATGTTGGTGGGCTGGGTTAACTAATATAAATTATTTACTTAGTATTGGTGGAGAAAATTTCATCCCACTGTCTCTGTAGACCAGCTTTTTCCACATAAAGACAGCTTGTTAAAGCCGTTTTCTAACTGTAACGGAATTACAAAAAAAGAAAAAAAAAGTTAATTTTGATGGAAACATGAAGCTGCTAAACAAAAGCGCAGCGGAGCAAAAAGGACAGGGTGGGAAAGGGGGAGGAGTAAAACGGGAATGGAGGGAGTGTTTCAAGGAAGGAGGGATGTGGAAAAGTAGATGAGGGGATGGACGAGAAAGAAGGGGGGTCGGACTATTTTTCTGGGCCTCGATTGGCGGCGACCGTAGAGGGCCCGCAATCTGAACCCCTTCGCCCGCATCGGTAAACGGGGTGGCAGGGCTACACGAGAGCACTTTGGTCAAAAGGTGAGTGGGTCGCATCGCCCCAGCGGAAGGTCCCCGAGACCTTCGGGTGCCTTTATACCGCGGGGTATAAAGAAGAGCAGGGTCCTCGCTTCCTCGGAGGGATCCCGTAGACCCTGCGCTGCAAAAGGAAATCTTGCTTTGCCTCTAGGCGACGGTGGGGCTGGTATGTTGGGCGAGGGTGGTGCCCGGGACGAGAGACGCCTGGCTACTCAGCCACGATTCTCCATGCCTCGGCGGCGGAGAGAAAGGCTGGCTGAATATTCTGGCACAGAGCCGGGTTAAGCTTTTTTTTTCCAACCCCTCGACGAGGCATCTCAGTTTTCTGACTTCGATCTGCTGTACAGCCGGCCAAGGGAGGAAAAGCAGGCGAGAGTAAGCAGCTGGTTATCCCTCCACTTTTCAGGGTGGTGTCTGGAGCATCCAGGCGAGGACTTGTAGAATGCGGACCACTTCAGCTGCAGTTACTGAGAGGCTGGAATAAAATTCTGGGTAAATCTTGCATCCAAGTTCCCGCTGTGCAGGACCACCGTTAAAAAAAAAAAGGCGGGGGGAGAAAAGAAAACTGGGTGTTCGGAATCCAACATTTGATACGAGCCGTTCTAGGCCTACCTACCTGGGATTTTCAAGACACCTTCGTTTTCCATCTTCCAGTCATGTGTACCTACCCAACAAACTACTGTGTTGTAATTCAATAGCCCTGGCGAATGTATTAAGAGTCCTGTCACCTGGAGAAAAAAGTTTTAATTCCTGCTTAAAAAATGATAGATTTGTGGAACAAAGCGGTTATGAAATCAAAAGGTTAAGAAAAGAGTACACGGAAAGTAACTTAATATAATTTTAAATCACACAGAGACCCTGGAAAAGAAATTTAAAGGACAAAAGGCAAATGTATAAATCAATGTATGGAGGTGATGGAAGCAAAGATGACTTGCAAGGATAGAAAGGTAGGAGACGTATAGTGAATGATGCTGGTCAAAGGTAGATTTAGTGATGTTTCCATTTTAGCTTGTGCGTTAATTTCTTTGGTTCCTTTGATTTTTTTTCCTGTTCTTTGCATAATGTTGCTTTCCTTGAATGGGTCTATATATACAGTATGTAGATTTTGTCCTTGTGTTGCTGTTTTATTTGTTTTATTTTTATTATTATGGAACACATTTGGCTTTGTGTGTTAGATTTGAACTCTATAAAATAAGCCCCTGCAGGCAGCATTTAGATACGTACAATGCCATTAGTGGTGCTATCTAGAGACATAGGACATGAAAGGCAGAAAATTCAGTGTTGCTAATTTGTGTCAATTTATTCAACATATTACTTGTCCCAGCTTCTGCCAACCTAGCAGTTCGAAAGCATGTAAAAATGCAAGTAGAAAAATAGGGACCACCT
>JANHJO010011050.1:196851-210404 GCA_032468235.1 Pseudoxyrhopus heterurus
AAAGTTCGCCACTGGACAGAAAGTAAGCAGCAGCAGACAAGGTAGGACATTAACACACCCAGCAAAGACACAGAAGCGTGCATCACACACACACACACACACACACAACATCAACAACCAACAGGACATGCCGGCACAAGTATACTTGCTTTAAAGAAAAAAAAAACCAGAGCAAGGCCAGGTAATCAGCTAGTTAATATATAAACAGCATCTGAATATTAAAGCAGCAAAGAGAAAGTGTGTTTCCATGAGACAACCCAGGTTCTCCAATTAATCTGATCCAATTTTCAATAGGCAAACTCATTCCTTTAATTTTGTTCATGTTTTGTATTATTCAACTTTCTACGTATTGCATATACCCTAACATTACTGCATACTCCTTTTATGTTTTTCAGATACTATGCTGTCTTGTACCCCATGGTTTACCCTATGAAGATTACGGGTAACAGAGCTTTTGTTGCCATTGTGTATGTGTGGCTTCATTCTCTAATTGGATGCCTTCCACCCCTCTTTGGTTGGTCATCTTTAGAATTTGATCAGTTCAAATGGATGTGTGTAGCTGCATGGCATAAGCAGGCAGGTTACACCGCTTTTTGGCAGATATGGTGTGCTTTGCTACCATTTATAGTCATGATCATTTGCTACGGTTTCATATTTCGCGTGGCCAGGATTAAGGCACGGAAGATTCACTGTGGCAGCGTGGTCATTGCAGCAGAAGACACGCAAAGGAATGGGAGAAAGAACTCAAGTACTTCAACGTCCTCATCAGGCAGCCGAAGGAATGCTTTCCAAGGGGTCGTTTATTCTGCCAATCAGTGCAAATCTTTGATCACAATTTTAGTTATGATTGGGGCTTTTGTCGTTACATGGGGGCCTTACATGTTGGTTATCACATCTGAGGCACTTTGGGGTAAAAACTGCATTTCCCCTGCCTTTGAGACATTAGCAACGTGGTTATCTTTTACAAGTGCCATTTGCCACCCTTTGATTTATGGATTCTGGAATAAAACTGTACGCAAGGAATTACTGGGAATGTGCTTTGGAGATCGGTACTACAGAGAATCATTCGTTCAAAGGCAAAGGACATCCAGATTATTTAGTATTTCTAATAGGATCACAGGTAATTTTTTAAAAATTCTTAAAGTCCCTCTAAAAGATACTGTAAATTGCTAAAGAGCAGAGTGACCACCATTTAATTAGTCTGGTACAACCACTAGTGTTGTCCACCTTTTATCATGTGGTTTCTTTGTCTACTTCATGATTGAGAATTTTTGGACATGGATCTGGCCACAATTCTTGCATGTATTCAAGGCAGGCAGGAGACCTTAGAGATTCATTATGTCTGATTATCCATTTTATTCAGATAAACTTCACTGAACGGATAAGACGGAATTGGAAAATTAAGCTGAGTGCTCTCAGGAGACATCCTTTGCATATGTATATTTTTGTGGTATCCTAGGATTGAGCCTCTTGCAATTCCTCTGTTGTCCATTTATTTGTTTATGATTTTAAAAAATCTTATCCCCACTTTAACTTTTCTGGGTAATAGTTTGCTACTAAAGATGAACAAGGGGGTTCAACTTATGGTATATATTAATTTATCACTACCACTATACTTCCAATTGTTTTTACACCATTCTTTCTCTGTCTGTGATTGGTTCTCCTTAAGTTAGCTTTTACAAACAAGCATTACCACATGTTATAACCTAGATAAATATAAATGCTCAAAACATTTCTTTAAAAGATTTTCAAAATAAATACTGGTAACAGAATAACAGAGTTGGAAGGGACCTTGAAGGTCTTCTAGTCCAACCCTCTGCTCAGGGAGGAGTTGTAAGTCCCCAACTGCCAGGGCACCACATGTGAGGCCATGCCGCCCACTGACCTTGATAGCTACCTGCCCTGGGGGCATTGGATGGCTCCAGGACTGATCGGCTCAATGGGCACTGTAGTCCAAAGCTTGCCTTTGCTTTTTATTATTTCTGAGATATTCAATTTTTATTATTTTTGAGATAATCAAACTCTAATACCAAACTAAAAAGAAGTATAAAGATTTTTTTCGTTGCTTTCATTAGATACAGGTTCCCAATGATATGAATTTTAATTCTGAATTATTCAAGAGTCATGTTTAATAAATTCAGATGTTAAAAACTTTTTTTTTATTCCATTCAATCATGACAAGGATTTTGAGAAGTGATTTGCCATTGCCTCCTTCCCAGGGCTCAGAGAAAGTAACTGACCCAAAGGTACCCAGCTGGCTTTGTGCCCAAGACAGGACTAGAATTCACGGTCTCCCAGTTTCTAGCCTGATGTCCTAATCATTACATTAATGGTTAGCGTAATGGCTCTTGTTACAGACTTAGCCATTATTGAATCAAGCAATGTAATAAAATGCACTGAGGATATTTAAAAATGTTTGGCTATGAATCCAGAAGTTAATTTGTTTGGATGCTGAAATACTTTTACAGATCTAGGATTGTCTCCACATCTGACAGCTCTCATGGCAGGAGAGCGGACTTTAGGACACAGCAGCAGCACAGGAGATACAGGCTTCAGTTGCTCCCAGGATTCAGGTAACTCTTTCTTTGAGTTATGTTGCAATGAACAAATAGTATGATACAGCCGTTAAAAAAAAGAAGTAGCTTGCAATAAACTTGAAATGCAACTTAGTAGTATTATCCTAGTGCTATCCATGAAAAAATATTATGCAGCTATTATAGGATTCCTCCTTCTCATGGGTTTTGTGTGTGTTTATGTGTGTCAATGAAAAATAATGGAAAAAAAACATTGGGGGGGGGAAACTACTGGTCAGTAAGTGTGTGGACTGCCCTGTAAAACTCCATGAATGGGGGAAAGATGGAGATAGTTAACTGTGTAACTTCTGATTCTCTCCTGCAAATGTGCCCACTGCCTGGGCAAATGAGTTTAACTGATTAGTTAAGTCAAATACAATTTAAAATAAAATTCATAACCAAAGATGGCTTGGTTACAAGAAAAAGTGTGCAAAAGAAAGTTGAAGCCTTCTTCCCATTCACTTGCTTCCTAACTCTATAATCAGCATCATAAGCAAAAGACGATCTCACTTTTCTGCATTGTAAAATATGATTCCAGCTATAGAAATGCCATCTGCTGTTTTCTAGATGTGAGGGAGAGTACATACAGCTCAACGCCCATATCACAAAAATACCATTTCTGCATGTATCCATTAAATGAATTCTCCCCTTAGTCGACTGTCCAAGGCTAAGCCATGATTTCTTTTTAGGGACAGATGTTATGCTGCTTGAAGATTATAGTTCTGATGGAATTAATCACCCACATTGTGTTTACCCTCATCGACGGAGTTCTGTAACTTTTGAAGATGAAGTGGAACAAATTAAAGGTATCTTGAGGCTGGACATGCAATTACTGAACTGTTTATAAGAGGGGACTACTTGAATCAACAATTCGGTCCTAAGCTGTTCTTTAATTTTTACTTAATTTTAGTTTGAGTTTAATTAACATTTTAATTTAATTTATTTAACATAAAATTAGAAGTTGTGAAAGACTTGAAAATGAAATAAATGCACTGGAAAATTTTATAGCTGAGAGAATACATATAATCTAGAAGGGAAAATTAAGGAGGGGGAGGAAATAAATTCATTTTACATAAAAAGTTGATGCTTAATGAAGAAACAAGTTCTGTTTCAGTTATATATATATTGAGCCACAGTGATGTAGTGGTTAGAGTGCAGTACTGCAGGCTACTTCTGCTAACTGCCGGCTGACTGCAATTTGGCAGTTCAAATCTCATCAGGCTCAAGGTTGACTCATCCTTCCATCCTTCCGAGGTTGATAAGATGAGGACCCAGATTGTTTGGGGCAATATACTGACTCTGTAAACTGCTTAGAGAGGCCTTTAAAGCACTGTAAAGTGGTATATAAGTCTAAATGTTATTGCTATATATATATATACAACTCTACTTTGATCTAATGGTTAAGGTGTCAAGCTAAAAACCAGCTGAGTGACTTTGGAGCAGTTACTCTCTTTCAGCCCAACTCTCCTCATAGGGGTGTGGTGGAGAAAATAGGAGGAGGAAGGAGTATGAGACATATTTGCTGCCTTATTTATTAAAATAATAAAGCCAACATAAAAAATCTTTGGTGATAATAGCAATTATTTTAATCTTATTCTTTAGGGGAAAAATAGAACAAGCAAATATTTTGCAGGATGTAGATTTATTGGAAAATTGTCAGAGAATGTGATTTTGCTCTTAGCAATAGGAACTTTAAAGATTTTTGTCTGTAAATAAATTTAGTAATGACCATGCACTATTTATATTCATAGATATACGGTATAGACATATATTAACAATTTCATCCTCACCGTCCGAAGTCTGTTGATCTGCCTATGTGTCTAAAAAAATTAAAAGGAAAATTAATTACACTAGATTCAGGAAGGATAAAGTAAAGATTCATTATAAAGAGTTTCTTAAAAAGAAAAGGACAAGCAAGGGAGAGTTTTCCATATGAAACAAAGTACAAAGGAAAGTGAAAAATACAGAAGGACAACAGCCCCATGGATTTGTAAGAAGGAAAACTGGGTAACTGTTCTAGAATGGAGAAAAACTCACTTCTCTTAGTTTTACTTAGGTGCTAGTATTGACTGCTAAGAAATCATACACAAAAAGTGCAGTGGACTGTAGAAGAGAAATCAGCAGAGCAATTTCAGAAAAAAACAAAATGAAACCATGTATTATATGAGTGCAAGCTCAAAATTAGAACTATAGATGGAAAATTTAATCTGAATTACTCAAGGGCTACTTCTTGAAGTGCTGCTGCAAATGGTGGAATAATAGTAGTTTGCAGTAGTTTTGAATGATCTCTTGTCTGCCTATTTCAGTGGCAGAGGTGAGGAAAGACGTACAGCATTTAATAAAGGGCGTTTTACTCTTTCTTGTATTTAAAGAAACATCCTTTACAGCCTGTCTTTGCTATATAATTTGCTGATGGCTGAGATCCACATATTTTATTTTTAAGTTTATGGATAGACGTCAGTTGTCAGATTAAATTATCATGCTTATGCTTGAACCCAACTCATTTTATTAGATTTATAATTCTACTATCCTACATACGTAGAAATCCCAAAGCCACCATAGGATGAATCTTCTTCGAATGTATTTCATTACAGAAGAGATGACTACAATGTTCAAATTAACACTAATATACAGTATGTGGCATTCATATGGCATTATTGGGCTAATATCTCTCTTTTCTTTGTTCAGAAGCAGCAAAGAACTCTATCCTTCATGTAAAGGCTGAAGTTCACAAATCTCTGGATAGTTACGCATCCAGCTTGGCCAAAGCAATTGAAACGGATGTCAGGATCACCTTGTTTGGAGGAGATGCCCTGTCCGGCTCTTTGTTTCCAGCACGAACTATGCCAGGCAACAATGCAAGCGCACGGCGTGGCAGCAGGGTCCACATTGGACAAAAAATACAACTACAAAGCATTGAAGAAGGGAACACTTAAAATTGCTTCAATAAAACAAATAGGAAAAAAATACATTAAAACCGATGCACAGCAACGATTCTTTGCAAGGAAAGCAAAACATGTCCCAGTGTTTTAAGCAAAGCTTTAAAAATTCCCAAAGAATCATCTTAACACAGTATTAGAGAACAAAGTAACTCAAACTATTGGGAAATCAAAAGTATGAAAGGGTTCATTGATCTCTAAATAATAAAGCATAAGTTATTTCACTATTTCTGTGACATACAGCAGCATTTCCCAATTTGGACACTGTACAGAAGTGTAGACTTCAGCTGCCGTTTTGCAAACAGCATTCCTGTGACTGAGAATTCTAAAAATTAAAGCAACAGGAACACTCAGGTGGGGAACAGCAGCCATAGTGTTTCTGGCTGGATCCTTTTTCTGCTTTTTAAAAACTTTATAAACACAGTTCACTGTTAAAGTAATCCCATCCCTCCAATACTTCAACAATTTTGTCCAGGTACTTACGAAAAAAATATAATAAAATGCAACTGAGGTCTATCAAATCTAGAATTGGTAAAGGCTGAGAATTAGGGTACTTTTACACTAGTATTTTAATGTGAATAATCACGTTTTGCTAAATCATTTTATAGTGATCATCTACAAGGTTACATTCTCCGTTTACTATCACCTTTTATTTTCTATATTTTTGTTCCTTTTCTAAAGCTGCAGAATATCCATCTTTAACACACAACCCCCAGAAAAGTTACACTTTCCACAGCTAACACTACTCAGGAGAAATTCATTATAAAGACTGCAATAGTTACCATTTAAAAACTTTTATTCCTCACTTGTTAAACTGATGGTGATCAGAAAATGTTTTAATCTTTATATTAGGTGAAATACAGTTTGTTTTAACCAGCTTACAAAACACAATGAGCACAAAATATTTTTTCTCTTCCTTAACTTTATAATGTTACACTGTTTCAAGCACATGCATGTGCATATGTATATGTTTTTTTTTAAAGTCAAGACATGTTTTTTAAAAATAAATGGCATCCCCTGCAAAAGTATACAAAGCTATGCTGAGTTTTAAGTGGTCAAATAGGGAATCTGTTTTCCTCCCACAAAAACTGGCAGATCATATGGAATGAATGTAGGTGCAACTTTGTTGATAATGTGAAAGTGAGTTGTGATTTCACTTGCACTTTGCAGAGAAAATGCAGTTTGTATAGCATTAGGAATCATACTTGGAATACTTTGGTATACTGATTAAGGAAGCGGGAAAGGGAGTAATTTACATGGGTAATTAGGATTAACAATTTCATTAATATGGAACAATTTCATTAATATAGTGCCCTCCAAACATGTTGGATTGTGGTTTCCACAATTTTGTTCTTGCTATATGACAATTATAGAAATTATACTATAGACCCTTAGTTCATAGTTCAGCTCTATGGTCTTCGACCATTTATGTGGGGAATCATTTGAATTCAGCATTTCATTCTTTCAGCAATGAACTTCTTTTGGGTTCACAAAAAAGGTGAGTTATATTCCACAAGCAAGTAGATAACATTGCCTCAGTGCAGTTATTGTAACTGGGATTAATGATGAACAGTATTCCATGAATGAGGATAGATGTTCACGGTTAAGCAGATTCCATTTCCATGTACAGGTAGACCTTGATGTACGACCACAATTGAACCCAAAACTTTTGTTGCTAAGACAGACAGTTGTTCAGTGAGTTTTGCCCCATTTTATGACCTTCCTTGCCAGAGTTGTTAAGTGAAACACTGCACTTGTTAAGTTAGTCACATGGTTAAGTGAATCTGCTTCCCCATTGACAGCTTGGCAGAAGGTTGCAAAAGGTGATCACATGACCCTAGGATACTGCAACTGTCAAATATAAATCAGTCGCCAAGTGCCTGAATTTTGATCATGTGATCATTGGTATACTGCAGTGTTAAGTGTGAAAAGCAGTCATAAGTTAGTTTTCCCAGTGCTGTTGTAAATTTGGTCACTAAATGAACAGTTGTAAGTTGAGGGCTACCTGTATGGTGACACAGCTATAACTGAACTTAAATTCTGTGCCACCTTTTTCTCTTGTTATCTATCATCATCTTGTTTCCAACACTGGAATTGTGCTAAATTCTGTATTTAGAATAAATTCTGTAAAATAGAGGAGTTTTTTGTTAGTTATATTTAAATATATACTACTTGCATTTTTACAGAAAGGTGATACTTTTAATATTTTTCCTTAGTTGTAAACTGAATGCTGATACTCAAACCAACATAAATGTATTGTAGAAAAACATTTTTTAAAATTCTAAATTCTCTTGCCAGTGAATTGGCACCTTAGAATATTGTTGTAAACTACTTTGAGTGCTTATACAAGCAGAAATGTGGGTTATAAATTCAATAATAAAATACAAACACTGCATTTATGGTGTTGCATCCATAATGTAACCTCAGATTAGTTGCTAGGAGTTCAATTAATATTAAGCTGTAGCATGTTTTGATTGTATGAATCCATCCATTGCTTCAAATCAATATATAGCTCCTTTGGGAGTTGGGCGGCGTACAAGTATAATAAATAAATAAATAAATTGTGCCTTATTTGAAAAGCAAGGAAAGTATATTATTTAGTTAAGACATCAGACTAGAAACTGAGACTGAGTTCTACTTCAACCTTAGGCATGAAGTCAGCTAGGTGATCTTTAGCCAGTCACTCTCTCTCAGCCCTAATAAGCAGACATTGGCAAACTGCTTCTCAAAAACCTTGCCAAGTAAACTTCAGGAATTTCTCCAGGTCTCAAAAATTAACTAAAAGATACACACACAAAAAAGACATATATTACAGTATTGTGGAAACCTAGTCACAGGCATCCTGTACTTCAAACAATTCCAGATCAAATAATAGTAATGGAAATTTGTTTGATGGGTCAAAAAATAAAATGCAATGCATTTTCAAGTTTATTATGTCATTAAATGAGATCTCGATACCGGTCAGATAAAGAAATAGATGAAGTGGGAAGATGTAAAGAATATCACCATAGTGCAAGTCAGGAATTTTTATAGTACAACATCTGCATCTGCAAAATGAGAAATGCAACCTGACACAAAATCACTATTGATTTGCATCAGATGTCACAATGACAGTTCATAAGTTTGTGTCCTGACATTATCACCTGGATGTCATCTCACATTGCTGTTGATACTGGTGTTCAATTAAAACAAATTTAATTAATGGGCCCATTCAGTACTGTGTGTCCCTCTTGGAGTTATTTATAACAATAATAAAGACAGGATATAACTAAAATAAATACTTTCCAAAATAGCCTGCTGTGTTTTATTTTTGTATTCCGTCCATAAGCGTTAGAATATATACAATTAATCTTGGTAGAATAATTACGAAGGCTACTGTAAATATGTGCCTGTGTCAAAAAAAAAAACCGCAAGGGGGAAAACTAGGGGCAGGAGCCAGAGTTTCCTTCAGATTACAACTTTTGACCAGAATTCCAAGCACATTCCTATTTATGGAAAAGCGAGAGCCGCTATCACGACCTGACTTTCTGTCAAGCAATTCCTGTTCCATTGAATTGCCAAGGGGGCGCTATCAACTGTTCTAAGGCTAACTCGACTGACCTTGCTTTTTCGCGCTAATGCGTGAAGTAGCGAAGTATGAAATTATTTGGCTGCCTCTCTGACCAATTGCGCTCGTCTCGTCTCTCGAAGGCGTTCCTATCTCCTCCGCAATTGGGCAAAAACTCCTTAGCTCGGCGCTCTGAGACTAAAACTGGGGGATTGTGATTGGTTCCACCGGGAGAGGGAGGGAAAAAAAAAGGGTGATTGGCAGCTTTGAAGCCGAAGTGGGCCTGGCGATCCCCGGGAAAGCGGAAATTCTCCGGTTAGGATTGGATTGCTGTGAAGGGAATCCCTAGAGAGAGCTTTAGAGATTGAGCCATGGAGAAAGTGTTGTGCTCTGCTCACGGTGAGATCGTAGGAGGGTGGACGGGGTGATTGATGAGCAGGAAACCTTGGCCGAGGTTCGAGAATGGCTTGTAAAATTCGAAGGGCTGTGCCCCCCGTCGGTTTTTTCTAACAGTAACTACTTATGCAGTGCCAGAAAAAAAAGGCAGGTAGATTAATACATAATGTAAATGTGCAAGTTAAAGAATGGTTTGGTTCTTAGAGTAAGTTTAAAACATTTGCTTCCTGATTTGAAGCAATAAATGGCTCCCTTCCTCTCTCCCCTGCTCCATTTACAGAAAGTAAAAGCCTTTCCTAGTCACACTTGTAGCACCATAAGCAGAAAATCTCAGGAAACTTTTTTTTTTTGCCCTGGTTTAGGGCACTACTGTAATACAAACAAGCTTCATTTTATGAAATCAAATCTTGATATTGATCAAGGGAATTCTTGCTTGTTAAAAAGGGATTAAAATAATGTAGTGGAAAGATTTCATATAGGACAGAATACAGTTCAGAAATCGAGGGTGCCTTTTGTTACCAATAAAGCAAAAATCAGAGTCCCAGGAATCCTCAGAGTTATATTCATCATATGGCACAGAGAAATATTTTTCTGTCAATATTAGGCATGGTAGTCCTTGTCTGTTTATTCTTTCTCTCAATCTAATTCTCCTCTCTAGATGATAAATGGGGAGCTGAGTAAAATTGGAAATCCTGGGGAGGGGGCTATTGATAGCAATAAGTTTCTAAAATACCACCAGCCTTAAGCCAGACCCAGAAAATGCGTATCTGTGTATGTCTCTTAAATCAGAGGATATTAAAATTATTAAAAGCAGTTTGATTGTAGAATCAGTTTAACTAATGTGATTTATGCTCCCTTTCATTGGATATGTTCAATGTGTCTGGATAAACATTTGGAGGGAAAAGTTAACAGTTTGGATTCCTGCTCTCAACAGGGTGGGCTTGGTAATATAAGCAGCATTTTCTAAGAACCACAGAGAAAAGATAAAATTGATATGTGAGCCTTCTGAATACTTGAAGTGAGATTTTTTTTTTTAAATTAATTGGCTTGGTACTTTTCTATCTCCAATTGAACTTCATATTTTTATTCCCTTCCCATTCAGGTTTTCCCTGTTTTTTGAAGACTGGAAACCGAGATGGCCCAAATAAAGGCAAAAGCTTTTATATGTGTGGAGTCCAAAATCAGGAGCCATGTGGCTTTGTGCTCCCCACTAAGTAAGTTGGGTTTTAAAAATACAAGCTTGTTGCTTACCTACTGTTCAGCAGTTGTTTATCAGAAAGTAATATCTGAGCCATTTTAACATAGAAAACTATTTCTAAATATGTAGCACACTATATCCGTTCATAACTGAAATATAGTTTTATATTTATTTTATAATTTTAACGAGTGACAATGAGGTATCATTGGAAAATACACTTATGCCATAAATATATTCTTTGCAGTTGAAATGTTAGTTGCCTGCTTCTGCATAGGCTTAAAGGCTCTACTAAAGGCTTTAATAGATTTTTGTGCTGTTTATTTTACATCTTATTATGCTTTTTGGACCCTTTTTATAAAACATTTTACTGCAGCTGGATTGACAAGTGCTTGTCCCAAAGACAGGATAGAAGAAGGCCATTAATTCTTATATCCACCTTACAATACTGAGAGGGTAGTCAAGTTTAAATATTTTTCACCATCTTTGATACTACTGAGGTAGCATAAACATTTATTTTTTTGTGACAAATATTTATGTAAATAATTGCCTTTTCTTTCTACAGTCTTTCTCCTTCTCATTGCTTGGTGCATGAAGACTATATAGTGGAATTGCAAGTTTTGATTAAGCAAACAAAAACAGACCTGTACAGGTATATTTTCAGGGGGACATTTGATGCTTTGACAAAATAGCGTCATTTAATTAATATTCAGCATTTATATCCAGTGTGATAATCCATGTTTTGTTTTCTAAACTAGATTGTTTTATCGATGCAGTAAAGGTAAAACTGAAGGGAAGAAAATGTGTGGAAATGTCCCCTGGCAGGTATACCATGGCTATTTAAGGTTTACATCTTTATAATAATTAGATATCTTAAAACTCTTGTACCTTGATTTATTATTATTTCTTTATCTTCTATTCATCATGATATGAACTACTATTCCAGATTAACTATGGGATTCTAAAAAAAAATAGCAGAATAAAATTTGCTTTTCAGGAAAGAAGTAATATTTATGTTAAAGATATTTAGTGGATATTAGTGAAAACTGAAGACAATATTAATAAAAGATCATCTAAGTATTCACCAAGGTGGTATTTATAACTGGGGATTTCCAACAGATTGTATTGCTTTGGAATTGAGCCCAAGAGCCCAAGGTAATAGTGAAAAGAAAAAGAATGTTGGGTTGGTTATAATAGTCTGAATTAGGATAATAACGTAGAACAACATACTGTGGAAAAATCTTTATATAATTAGTAGTTGCATAACTTATGAATGATCAATAATTGCTATTTCTTATTATAATTAGAGACTTTGCAAGATATATAAAAATTAAGGTATTTCTCAATTTGCATGTTAAAAAAACTAGAGCAGATACTCTAATGTATACTAATATTTTATGTGGCTGTTTTACAGGATTCAAGTACTAGTGAACTTCCAGCTAATCCTCAGTCTCAGCATTCTTTGGAATTGCTGCATGATCATACAAATGAAAGAAACCCATTCAAACTTTCCAGTGGGAATCACAAGCAATTTTCTTACAAACAAATTAATGAAGATGGAGATAGAAATTCAGGAGAAAAAGAAAATCAGAAAAGAGATGTGCAGACATCTGATGGAGAACAGCCACCCAATTTACAGACTTTGTCTATCAAGAAAGAATTTTCATCAGCCATGCACATAAAAAACAAAGATTTTGAAGGCAAACATGAACATTTATCCAGAGAAGAAACAAAAACTCAAATAAAATCAAGTGAGCCTCAGACTGAAAGCAAAAAAATATTAGACAGACATAAAAGTAATTCTAGCAAAAGATTTGAGATGTCTTCTAGCCACATGCAAGAGGATTCATCTTTGAGACTTACTGAACATGATTTGCAGAAAAATGAAAAACCAAAACAATCAGTGTCAACCTTCAGTTGCCACACATCAAGCATAAAACCTATTAATGGCGAAAAACTTGGAAAAGATGAATCAGAAACCTGTAGAAGCAAAATAGTTACAATGAAAAAAAGTAGCAACTGGAAAACAGAAGAAAAAACAGAGATGCCCAAAGAGTTTGTGACTCTTCAAGAACCAAGAAGCTTCTCAGTAGAACATGCTGGAGTCAGTATAGCAAAAACACCAATACTATTTCAGACAGGGAAAAATCCAGAAGAGCAAAAGTGTACAGAGAAACATTTTGACAGTGATAAACAAGAAACACTTGTGTCATTCAATGAGCAGGCAATTGATTCCCAGCAAGGAAAGGATTGCATTCAGAAAAAATCGCCTTCTATATTGTCTGAAGTAGCTTCTTTGCAGATGGCTAACAGCATGGATAACAAAATTCTTCACAGCCAACTTTCAGCTCAGCTGAATCAGAAGCAGGTCTAATCTCTTCTTGCATCTAAGTATTAATTTTTCAGTGAATATTTCTGTATTAAAATATTAGTTGCTTACTCTGTACTAAATTGCTAAGGCAGATTGGGCTATTCAAAGCTCTTTAAAAGTTATTTAATTACAAATTCCCAGCAGTCACTTTAAAGGTCCTAGATGGTCCACTTGAGAATGAAGGCATAAGGTTTAATAGTTGCATTCTCTTATGAATAATTTTCTGAAGGCTAGATTTGTAAGTAGAGGTGAAACAAGTAATACATGGGGCCAGAGCCCGAAGTGTATGACTGCTTTATCCTTTTTTCCTTCATTCAGAAGCTGACTTTTCCCACAAGTAGTAGATTGCACAGAAAATACTGGTAGTTTTTAGGGTTAGGGAGAAAGGGAAACGTAGACATGAATAAGAGTTTGGTGTTATTAACCTTTTTTCTGATAAACACATTTCATTTATGATATACAGTACAGACCAAAAGTTTGGACACACCTTCTCATTCAAAGAGTTTTCTTTATTTTCATGACTATGAACATT
>JANHJO010011057.1:0-11441 GCA_032468235.1 Pseudoxyrhopus heterurus
ACCCAGGTTTCCTGGGTAAAATTAGGACCTCGGCTTATACTCGGGTCGGCTTATACTCGAGTATATACGGTACATGTCTGAAACCAATTTCTAATTTATATATAAAATATAGTATTTTAAGTTTGTCTAGATAATCCTAAATTACAAGATCTGCATTAAGATTTATAGAAAGAACATGGATAAGTATCTTTGTAACATTCATGAAAGTTCATAAATCAAATTTATAATAATTCAACCTTGGAATTCACTTCCATGAAATGACCCCACCTGGCTTTGAAAAAGGAAAAGCATTGGACCAATTCATGGAAGACATGAGGATAAATGACTGATAGACCTGAATGACAGTGTATCTATGAAGGCTATCTACTAGGAGATGGCTAGTAGGCTTCCTTGTGCAGTTAATTGGCCTCTGTAAATACAGACTGCTGGCCTAGAAGAGCACTGCTTATGTTCTAAATTGTTGTCTGGTACCTACTGTGGGTTGACAACTGTAGATATCAAAGCCTACAAACAATGTTGAAGCTCTAGTTACAAAGGTCTAACTCATTAGTACCACCATCTTAATTATGCTATTCCATCCCTGATTTGCCTACTTCAGTAATGGGCATTAAATGATGTTGGCTTCTGGTTATCTAAATTCCAGCTTGTGTTGTCCAGAATTTAGGTATAGCAGAAATGAGTGGCAGTACATTAATGCTGGTACTTCATGTCACAGTTGTTACCCTGGGGGTGAGGAGGAAATTTGAATGATGTTTATCCTGACATTATGCCACCTATAAGCCAGAATATATCATTTTCATTATATAAAAAGCAAAGCCAAGGGCAATGTGGGGAGCTTCTGGTAGCAGCTTCTACCCCTAGTGTCTTTCTTGTTTATCTATGTGGCTTTTGGTTCCCAATGGAACTCAAATGAAGCAGAAGTTTTCAGGCCTAAAAATGATATCTGAAGATAAATTTAGCATGTGCTTGTGCATAAGATTTCTGGCACTGTTCTACTCCATCTGTTTTTTTTAGTGGACTGAAAATAATAATAAAAAAATAAGTATGCTATTGAGACTTGAATTTATCTGTAGTTTTCTCAATTGCTATCCTTTCAAGAGTAAAAATGTTCCATCATGAAATACTACCATTGATGTATTTTAATTAAGAAATCTGTTCAATTATTTATAAGAAATTTAGAATGGAAATGTAAGTCACTTTTCAGCTTTCTATCAGCTGAAAATGAATCATTCATTTATAATATATTCATAAATGTAAGCAAAACTTTATATGGACTAGAATCTGGAATGTAAAAATAATTTATTAAAAAGCCATAATCTAAAAGTAGGTGATTTCTGCTATAAAAACCTCCATGCTGCTTCAAATAGAGTAAAATATTTGTAGTTCATGAAATTTTATGGTTAAACTTAAAAAAGAAACAAAAGAAAGAGTCTTTTTGATAACAAGATGGGTGACAAATAAATTTAACAAATAAAGCAATTAAAAGAAAGACCAAAGATTTGCTAATTTATTCAAAGTGGTCCTGAATATCCCTGCTAACATGCTAATTTTTTCCCCATCTTTGCCCTTCAAAAGAATTTTTAGAGTTTGCTCACATTAGTTAGAATACAACAGAATATTGTGCAATAAATAATGGAATGGCATATTTAATAAATGCCTATAAGTTTCATATGCACTTAATTTAAAGCTAATTGACATTTTAAATATTTTCTGCTATTGAGTCCTATATGGAGTCAATGGCTGCTGAGATACGGATTTCATATCCATACACTTTCTTTCACTTAAATGGAAGAAATAGCTTTGTGTGCAAAACGGATGGGAATAAGGAATATTTTCACATGTCATAATTCAATGAGAATAATGACATAATTTTTTTGCCACAGCTTTCACGCTTATCAGAAAGTGCATTATTGATCAGCAGAAGTATCTGCAGATGAAAAAAAAAGTCAAGATAGTGCGCATATAAAAAAAGAGGACAGGGCTCTGCACATGAAATTGTGGCTGACTATTTTTCACCCATCCCTGCTGTGAATTCCCCTGCTGATATCTGTAGATTCAGTTTATAGATGCCACCAACATTCATTGCAATGCAGGCCTTGAATCATCCAGCAGCACAGTAAAGTAACCTTAACAATTGTATTGAAAATTAGAAGCATATTATTTTAAAAAGTAGGCTAGCCACCTGTTTTTTCCCCAGCAACTTACACAAATGTAAATGTTGCAAATAGCTTTCATTTAAATTGAATGAGCTCTGTGTTGATAAAATACAAGGTGACAGAACCCCATTTACTATGTGACAAGTTTTACTGTGATATTTATTACAATTATTACATGTTGATAAATATCTGTCATATAAATGCAAGTTTACCAAACATTAATTTTCCCTAATTACTAGAGGGAAATCATATCTAAAATGTAGTATGCAACAATGTTAACACCTTAGTTATATCTCCCCTAGGCAAAATTTACATTGCCATTTCAATTTTACCCATATAATTCAGTGTCAGCTAAAATAGTAAACAATATAAAAATTCTGCTTATTAAAGATTTATGAACTAAGAGAACAAACAGTCCTAATGGGAGGTAATTTTTAAAGAGGGAAGCGCATGATTTGGGGAACGAATGTGCAGTATGAAATGTTGATGTTTTCATGACTGTTGTTGAAGGTGATTATGGAAAGTATAATTTGACAACAATTTGTATCTGTTAATGGTTTAATTAATGGTTAGTTCAACAGTGAAAGTCTATTTTGTTCTAGCTGACAGCCTTTATAGGCATTTTGTCAAATGATCAAAATAATTATCAACAACAGCATGCAAATTATGTAAATATGTAAATTGATATAAATATCTATATTTACAAAATTGTACATTCATTACTTAATTATAAGCATTTGTCATTCTTCTATTGTTTCAAATTGATTTCCATCAAAAAGATACAATGAAAACACAAATTACAGATAAGGTATTCAAAAAATATCTCCATGTCATCTTATGAGGAACAGAACGTCCTTGACTATAGTTTGTTTCATGATTGCAGAATGCCTAAACATAGGCAAAGTAAAACCTCTTTAAACTGTGGTTGTGTTGGCAGCCTAATAATTCCAGTTGATACGGTCAGATATTGTTGAACAATTAAGAAAAACAAGCTATGATCAAGACTCCAAAGATCCTGCCATTGCCAATTGGCTATATCATGAATTATTGATGGATGAGTTACATTATGTATAAACACTCATTAAAAAAAGTGTTCCATTTGAAATTGAGGAAAGATCAAATTATTATTATACACATAACAATATGAAATAACATCTGCCAGTACTTTAGCTCATTTTGGCCTTCATGTGCATTGAATTCTTTCCAAGAACATAGGAAGTCAAAATGTATTGGCATAATATATATGCAAATCCAATCAGTGTGGCCTTTTGTAAGTGATATGGAAATTTTGACAATATGCATATTTTCTAAATTTGAATTAAAAAGCTATTCTGTTTATTACCTTATTTAAGTGTCTCTATTCTTTATTTTTGTGATTTATTGTCTTATTTCAATATTCATGTTTTGTTTCTTGCATATTTGGTAAGTTCCAATTTTTAACTTGCATCAATGGTTGTTCTTGGCTGCCTTTTATAATCATCCAATACATGCATTGCTGCTTCAACTGTTTGACTTGAACTAAAGACTTGATATTTGCATTTCTGCAGAACATCCATTAATATCACTATGAGGATGTAACACATACAATCATTAGCCTTCTTGTTTTTTTAGTTCAAACTATTCAGTTCAGCTTCTGTCCAATTAATAATTTTATCAATGCATTGTGTCACAGGTATGGCCCAGCTATTGATGGCTTTCATAATGTTTCCATCTATTATTTTTGTCTTTATCAATTTTCTCACTCCTTGGGTGCATTCTAAACTAATCACATTTTTATTTGCCATTTTTTATGTTATCCAAATATAAACTGCCCAGATATTTATAGGCTTTATGGCTCCTGATGGTTTCCCCAGTTATCATTTACCATCCCATTACTTTTATTATTGCATCTACATTTTTCTATTTGAAACCCAAGATTTGGTTGTTGTTTTTTCAAAATCACTGAAACAGAGATCATAATGATAAATAATAAGGGCAATAATGTGTTAATTTGGAAGATGCATCTCCTAATGTTGACAAGGCCATATTTTTTGTTTGACATCACCAATTCTGTCTTCTGCTACATCATTATGTTTTCTATAAACATTATCATGTTTTTACTAACCTCATTTGCTTCAAAACTTTTGATGATGATCCAAGTATTTGGTAATGAATCAAGTATCTTTTTACACAGACCATACGTAAATTGTTTTTACAGCTTTTCCAATTATCCAAAACTATTTTATCCTTTGGAAGTTATCTTTTGTACTTCTGTTTCAGATTTAGATTTTTTATCTGACCTTAATTATTTTTAAAAATAATTTGAAATGCCGAACATACTTAGCAGACCCTCCCCTCCTGTTTTATATGTTATTTTCTTCTAAATATTCTTGAATGTTGTCTGCTATTATACTATATATATATACAGTGTGTATGTGTATGTGTGTGTGTGTGTGTGTGTGTGTGTGTGTGTGTGTGTGTGTATATATTAATCTGATTATTTAAAGACTCCAATAGTGTTTTAGTGTTCCTTCATTTAGCCTAAGATGTGGGTAAAGGTAATGCAAGGAATGGTTTTTATCGTATCAAATGCTGCACTGTCCCTCAAAAAAAGGAAAAAAAAGCCAGATCTGCAACACTCTGGATTTATTGTGTGCACTATGTGTGGCCAATGTTTTTAAAAAAAGTATTTGGAAATGTAATTAATGCTGCCCAGGAATATTATCCAGAATACATACCCATGGAGCATATAATTCATTTTTTAAGTTATCTTTATTGCTCCCTGTAGAGTTTTTGGTGCTGTCTGACCTTGGTTGTTTGCTTGGTTTATTTACCCAAATAGGTAACATTATTAGTGTTGATCACTGATGGCAGAAGCACTTGTTGGGGTGCTCCTAGATCCGTGATGGCGAACGTATGCCATGCGTACCGGAAGTGGCATGCAAAGCCATCTCTCCGGGCACGCCAGCCGTTGCCCGTTGCTCTTCCAGGTTCCAGCTGGTCTTTGCGCATGTGGGAGTGCTGGAAACCAGAAGAGCAGCTCCCGGCGCGCGCCTGCATGCCAGCCACCTGGTCTTCCGATTTCTAACATGCATGCGCACGTGAAGACCAGCTGGCTGGCACGTGCATGCGTGTTAGAAACCGGCTGGTCATGCGCGTTAGAAGCTGGCCAGGAGCTGCTCTTCCGGTTTCCGGCATGTGCGTTTCAGCACTTGATGCCTTTTCAGGGTGCGCGCTCCCGTTTCGTCACTTGGTGTCGAAAAGGTTAACCACCACTGTCCTAGATGATTACTTCTTTGTATTATCAATGAAAACTTTTTGCATATTTATTTTATTTTCATCTCTTTAGTATATTTAATTCATTTTCTGTGATTAGGGGGGGGGGGAAGGAAGTACTGGGAAGCAGCAGTATGACCAAAGACACTTTGATTCCCTCCTCCCCTGCTCTTTTGCCAGATTCCATGAACGATGCAGAGCAGAACTTTTGCAAAATAAGATCTGATGTAGTCCCAAATGTTGTTTGGATTTTATAGTCGTGTTCAATTGAAATCAAGTATTTGTAAGGATCATCTTTGGAGGCCCTTCTTTAGTCCCTAGTTGTATGCAGTGGAAAGCAATTCAAGCAGGATCTTGATGAGGAAACTTCTCTCTGAGAATGTCCTTTGTGATTTCCATCTCCTGTGAAGAAAATTTAGAGAGCAAGAAATCTGTGCTACATTAGAGGGCATTTGTGACAAAAAAAGCTGATTCTTTCTGGCCAAATTTCATTTCTATTTTATTATTGCTAGTGCAATAGTATTTTATTAAATCACATTGTGAATAAGAAGCAGTGATAAAAATATTTGTAACATTTTCTTTCCTGGTTTTTTGGATTTATATAGCACAGTGTCAGTTCTTCATCAGTTTCTGTGCTGTATTATTGTGCAATTTTGTGCATACACTTTCTGTGCTGTATATTCTGTTATAGTTATGCATCTTGTTGTGTTAAGTTTAAGAACCAAATGTTCAGTAGGTTCAATATAATAAAAGCTATGGTCATCATTATATTATAGGAAGATGAACTTTCTTGAATTAAATATGTCAGGTTACAACAGTAAAAATAATGCACATTAGACTAAAATATTCTAATTAGAAGAATTATCAACTATCTTTTCAATGATCTTGGAATAGTAACTACTGTAAGTTTAAATTCTGATTCTCAGTTAACTTCTTTCATTGCTGGCCAGCGATGAAAAACAGCAGCATGTCTTAAGGACATGTGAACAACAGAGAGTAGCTTTTAGCATGCTATGCTATCACAGGTTTAAGTCAAGTCTTTATTATGACAAAAATGAAATTTCACAGAGCTCTACCTGGCAGTCTGCATGCATCTATGGTATATAGAGGTAGAATTCTGTGTGTGACAGTACTGAGAATGCCAAAGTGAATGGTGAAAGATCTGGAGCATCAATTATAAATTGTACAAGAACTGCTTCTTCAAAGGGATTGAATCAACTGCCCAGTTTATTTACAGTGTTTCCAGCTAGCTAGTTTAATTCAGTTCAGGTGGTAACACAAAATCCGTAAACATAAAATAGCCAAATAAATCATAATGTCAAACATTTTATGAAATTTTGAGCCTGTTTTAAGTTTTTGTCATAAATATAGATATATTCAAAAGCCAGGTTATATTGTGGGGAGCAATCAGTTGTTCACAGAATGGTGGATAAGTTTTCAGATACCTGTTAGAACAGGGGTGTCAAACTCGCAGCCCGCGAGCTGGATGTGTCACATGCTGGCCATGCCCACACCCGGTTTAGCGAAGGGGGAAAAGTCGCGATACGTCATGTGACGATGTTGTGACAATGCGAGTTTCACACCCTTGCCTTAGAGAAACACATGAAGGAAAACAATACAATAAGAAAGAGAGAGAAAACTAAACCTGATGGAGTACAGGAAGTATGTATTACACCTAATAACTGAACAGTCTTGTACATAAACCTGCTCAGTCCCTCCTAACATTCTGATTAACCAACTGACCGAGAATAGGAGAAAAGAGAAAGCAGTTCTCAGTGAATGCTTGTTTCTTTTTCCTTTGTTGTTAGTGTACAGTTACAAATGTTTTTTTTTAATTGTGTCTCTTGATCACTAATTGGACATTAACACCAAGGAGTCTATAGATTTTAAGGTGATAAATGAGAATATTAAGTTTCTTTTTAATTGTACATTTTAAAATGGGAACATATTCTGTTGAAGAGAGAAGTAAAGGGTTGCTTCCAAATGAATTAAAAAGAAAAAGAAACTGTAAAATAAGATGCAGTTCTTCAGTTAAACCAAATTTCTGATCTCCTGCAGAGTTATCAGGGAGAAACTGGAGGATGAGGAATGACAAATAGAAGTAAAGGAAAATACATCTCATGCACAGGCCTTGAAAAAAGGACAGAAGCTTTTAGAGATCAATACAATATATTCTGCTAGTTAGTCCTCTCTGAAATGTGTATGATGAAAGTTATTTAACATTGCATCTGCATCCGGAAAGAAGAGTAAGGCTGTGAGAAAGATTATATGTTTTACCTCCTCAAATGTATATACTGTTGGGAAACATGGCCACAGATATTTGCTAATGTAGAAAATATGCTTAGTGTTCAAGAGGTCCTAGATTCTTTTTTTTGGCATGTCACATTAGAGCTGGGAAAAATCTTCTGAAAACTTCTAGATAGCTGCTGGTTGTTTACACACATAGTTGAAGTAGGTATATCAACAGTCTGATCACTTTGTATGAAGCTTTATTTAACCTGGAACTGGAACAGAATCTAGCATTTGTTTGAAATCTAGGAAATCTTAAATATACCCAAATCTCTCTGAATTAAATATTTAGTGTTTCAGTTTGTGAATTGTCAATCATTATATTCAAGTCTATTCCTTAGCACTGGAAATAAATCTTAATAATACTGGTAATACTTAGTAGCTGAGTTTAAGCAATATTTTCCCTATTTACCATTATTGCATTGGAGAATGGGAACTGAAAAAATAGTGCCAGTCCAGTAGCTGCTTAATGAATTTAAGTGAGACAAGATCAGAATCACTGATCTTTAAGCTGATTCTAATAAATGTGAAGCTATCTTTGAGTGAAACTCAACTCCTGGTGATTATGTAAATTAATGAAGAGTTCATGAGTTGATATGAAAGCACTTTGGGCATGACTTTCTTCCAGGGTGTCTTTTGGTTTTTCAATCTAGCCCTAGGTTTCCCATCTAAGAACTAACAAGCGGAAACCTGCTTAGCTTTCTAGATAATATGGGATTGGCTGCAGAGATGCAGTGGCGCAATGGTTAGAATGCAGTACTGCAGACTACTCTGCAGATTTGCCGATCAGTTTGGCTGATTGAATCCCACCAGGCTCCAGGTAGACTCAGCCTTCCACCCTTCTGAGGTCGGTAAAATGAGAACCCAGATTGTTGGCAATATGCTGATTCTGTAAACCGCTTAGAGCTGTAAAGCACAATAAGCAGTATATAAATCTAAGTGCTATTGCTATTGCTAATAATAGTCACTTTGTCAAAGAATGAAATGAAATTGTCATGGCAAGATCTGTTTTTAACTAACACGTGCTGGCTTCCATTTATAACTTTATTTGTTCCTAGATATTTGCACATTTTTTTATTATCTTTTTCAGTATCTTCCCAGGTATTGATGTTAGGCTGATTGGTTTGTAGTGTGTTTTTTCCCCTCCTGTTTTCTGAAGATGGGAACCACATCAGCTCTTTTCCAATCCTCTGGCACTCCAGGATTTTTAAAATATATGGTACAGTGGTTCTGAGATAACATCTGCCAGCTCTTTCAGAACTCTGGAGTATAATCCATCAGGTCATGACGATTTATATTTGTCAAGATCTGTGCTGTCCCGCTCGCACAAACACGTGACTATGGATTAATGAGTTTATTAATATTCCCCAGCAAATCCTTCCTTAAAACTCAGAACTATCCCAATTAAGTCCAGCCATGAGCAGGCCAAGTTTAGTCCACAGAGCAATGGTCCAATAGTCCACAAAGCAATTGGAAGTTGCTCAAACAAAATAACTCCACCAGACAAACTTAAATCCCCACACAAGAGAGCTCATGAGTCAAGAAAAGTCCAGAATCTCCAAGTAACAAATCAATTCCAAACATAGTATCAATCCAAAGTGAAGCAGGAAATACAATGACCAAAAACACACAGCTAGAAAACAAACATGTTCCCAGCAATGCCTCCATCTGTCTGCTGTGATAAATATCCAACTTACAGTGCAGTCCATCAAGACAGATAGGGCTTTCTCTTTTTGAGCAGTGACCTCCACTGCTCCTTCCTTTTCTCTGCCCTACATGTTCTCAGATCAGTGCAGAAGGCAGTTCCTCCTCCTCTTCACTGGCCGTTTGCCACTGCAAGCTTTCCCCAGCTGAAGCCTCCTCCAAATCTCTTCCGGACGACTATTCAGAGCCATCAATCAATTCAGTTCCTAACTTGCCAGGAATGGACTCATCCTCCCCTGAGCTTACATCTAAGGAGGTATCTGGGGAGTCACCCAAGGGAGAATCACAAAACCAGACAAGTGTTCTCTTATCATTTTCTTGTTTATTTTAATTTTTATTTCTAGTCTGTCTTTTACGATAATTTTTAATAGGTTGGGCTATAGTTTCCTTTAGCATGAAGACTGATGCAAAGAATGAGTTAAGCAGTCTGCTTTCTCCTTACTGCCTGTTACTTCCTTGCCATCTCCTTTTTTTAGTGGACCAACTATTTCCTTGACTTTTTTCTTGTTATTGATGTTGAAAGAAACTTTTTTTATTATCTTTGACTTGACTATTATCTTTGTTGCACATCTTTGTTCATTCTGAGCCTTTGCTTTTCTGACTTCATCTTTGCAGATTTGGGCTATTTGCTGATATTCTTTCCATTTTATGTACTTGTTCTTTTTGACTTTCAGTTTATCAGAGAGATCTTTGTGCAACCATACTTGTTCCTTCTTGGATTTCTTGTTTTCTTTTTCAATGGTATTGTGCTGGACTGGGCTTTTATGATAGCATTTTTCAGAATTTCTCATGCTTCTTGAGTTGTTTTCCCCTTTAGGATCTTTCCCCTTTCATCCATGGAATCTTTTCTAGGGTCTCTTGGAGTTTGGTAAAATCAGGTCTTTGAAATTCTACGGCACTGGTTGGATTATATTCTATTGCTTGTGTTTGCAATATATTGAATTCCAATATGACGTGGTCACCCAAAGTTCCAGCTGTCAGTATTAGTATATATATAGCCATAGTGTAGCCATTTTCCTGTTACTTTTAAAACTGCCACAATTGACACAAATGAAGCTGGAAGAACTGAAGGAAGAAGAAAAGGTGAGCGGAGAGTGTGGCAAAGCTGACTGGATGATTGAGCAAGCCATAAAGTTCATACGGGGGGCTTTTGAGAACCTCAAGGCATGCAAAACCCTCACCCAAGCTGAACAACCTGATGGCCAGCCACCTCCAGCCACAGCAACCAATGGGATGACCACATCTGCCACTCTCAACAGCATCAGAGCTGGTTTTGCAGCAGCTACCCCCATGACAATAGCACCTGGGGTGGCAGCTCAACTCAGCTGCCCTGCAGGACTAGCACCCATGAGAAAGAGGAGCCGTAAGACCCCATCACTGGGCATGAAATTTAATGGGGATCCCTAGCATCTGGGGTTCTTCTTAGCCCATGTTTGGACCCACATGCAGGAGTATGGTCCAGAAGGTGGCAAGGTGACATATATCACTATGGCCATAGAAGGGGATGCAGCACAATGGGTGATCACCCTCCACAATGATAACGCCCCAGAGCTGAAAATCTTCAGTTGATTCATGGCAGTGCCCTGCAAGCGATTTGAGGATGCCCTGGATAACTGCAAAGCTAGAGACAACATCAAGACCATCAGTCAAGTACACTCAGGAATTTTGTGACCTGGCTTGCAGGCTCACCGACTGGCCACATGTCTTCCTGATGGCTGCTTCAAAAATAGGCTGAGCGATGAGATCTATAACACCTGCATCTCTGGGGTGCTTCTCCTACCCTTCATGGCTGTTATGTTCTGGCAGAGGAGGTGGAAATTGACCTAGCCCAAAACAAGTATTGCCCAAGACACAGGTGGCAAAAATCCTTCTCAGAGAAGAAGGAAGTCCTGAAAGCACAACCAGGCATCCAGTGATGTTTTACCACCTGTTTCAAGTGTGTGAGAGAGGAGCACTGGGCTGCCGAATGCAAATCCAACTGCTGTCAGCATTCCAAAGAAACTCCCCCATATCCATTCAGCACTCAGAGACAAAGTT
>JANHJO010011058.1:12775-26528 GCA_032468235.1 Pseudoxyrhopus heterurus
TTGAATAGTTAGTGATATATATATAGTTGTACAGATTAATGTATAGTATTTTTTATTCTGTGTAAATAAATATTTACATAGTTTTAATTACAAGTTCCTGGAGTCATATTCTTTTTATCAGGTGTCTTTCTAAAGTCCTTCAACCTCTCAAGTTTTCTGATATTATTTTTTCTGACAGGATATTGTCCCCAACAATCTGGGCTCTCATTTTACTGACCATGGAAGGATGGAAGGCTGATCCAGTGTTTCTCAACCTTGGCAACTTAAAGATGTGTGGACTTCAGCTCCCAGAATTCCCGAGCCAGTGCATGTCAGAGCATGAATTCTAGGGAATCAAGTAGCTTATTTAGAAAAAAAAACAAGGCTACCAAATCTGATATGCAAAAATCCATATCAGATGGCAGTCAAGAGATACCAGTAGCTTGAATTCTTTGTTTCGCTAGTGACCAGTTATATTTTTGCAATCCAGATATGGTAGCTCTAATGTGTACACAAAACTACACTTTATTTCCCTCCAGATAAATTACATGCACCACTATAATTTGCACCACATGGAAAATGTAGAAGTGTGAGCTACTCCGTTGTTCAGACTGTCTCTAGTTGTTTTACAGCAGGAGGCATCCTTACACCTCAAAGTAATTTTTATCTATAAGAAAATGTTAAAAAAAGTGTATATCCACTTAAAGAATCTCCCTTCCATTGCAAATATAATTACCTCAAGTAGTAGTGTGTGAAACTCACCATATAATGTAGTTGAGTTTGATTTCTATTCCCAGTGAAGTCAGAAGAAGTACTAACAATTTATTCAGTAGGAAATCATCTGGTTAAAGAAAAAATAAACATCAAGAATACACAGTGGGGTTTAAGAAAGATAAGATTGATTAAAGCTATTAACTATAGAAGTAATCTGATTTAAAATTAATTGTTCAGCCATGCTCTCTCTTTATATATATTGCTTTTAACAAGTCCACAATTGTCACACATTTACTCCCTCTTTAACAGTAGTAATAGCAATAGCAATAGCAATAGCACTGTATTTATATACCACCTATCAGGGCTTGCAACCCTCTCTAAGTGGTTTACAATGTCAGCATATTGCCCCCAACAATCTGGGTTCTCATTTTACCGACCTCGTAAGGATGGAAGGCTGAGCCAACCTTGAGCCTGGTGGATTCGAACTGTTAAATTGCAGGCAGCTGGGAGCTGAATACTTAATTACAAGTACAGCGTTACTTAACCTGCTGAGCCACCGAGGCCCATTAATAGTAATGGGAGGAATTTTTCATTCAGGCAAAGGACTTTAAAAAAAAATAAAAATAAAATTTGTGTCATGGATTCCAAATTGAAGGATTTGCTTGAAAAGGAAAATGAACCAGACCTATCCAATAGCTTCCGGTTTTTTTCTTGCTCTACAAGGTAGGTTAGATTAGGGGGGGGAAAGGTTGATCCAAAAAGTGTCATGGGCAAGCCAGTACTTAAAGATTAATCCATATTTCTTGTCAGAGCCCATGTCCTGTACTTTCTCAAAGAATCAGGATGAATAGAAGGAGGCCTTGGAGACCACTGACAGCCACGTTCCTGATTTAGTTGAGAAAACTAGGATGAATTAGTCTTGTAGATGGTCCTCCAGCTTCAGATTATGACTTAGGTTCCTTAAAACTCATAAAAATTAATGTCAATGGTCGGCTCAGAATAGGATAGCTGAGAGGGTTTGGAATGTAAGATTGCAAAGAAGGATTCCTTGGGTATAATGGTCTACTCTGTAGTTTTTATTCAAAAAAGCTGGGGGGTTTTGCTTATTTTTTGGAGGTAACCTACTACTAGAACCAAAATCTACTTTGATGTGGTTCTTTGACTAGCAACCTGAAACCTTCCCCTGGATCTTTCTACTGCCTTTTTGAGTCTAATTTGATTTGTACCTGATCTGACTAGTTGGTTTATTCTTCTAATATCTGGAACAGTTAGTTTGATAGGATTAAAATACTCTACTGCTCTTATACCATACTTTTGCTTCATGATCTTATACTATTGTGACTTTCAAAGAATTTTTGGCTGTCACACATACCCAGTCATCTCCCTACTTAGAACCATTTATGGGGCTAGGACAAACCTTATCCATCCAGGTAAAAACTCTGCACTAAGCTGGCTTTGTTTGGACTTAGGAAGTAATTATTTTACATTTTAAGTTGTCATGATTCAATGTAGCATAGTAATTCTCCAATCCCTAAGGTACCACCTAACAACTGGAGAATATCATTCAAGGAGACATCCACAGAAGGTGAAATGGTGCAGTAATTATTATAAAAGATGAGCAGAGAAGATCTTCTTCTTTCTTGCCTGCCCTATTCTTTCTACCTGGTTGTATCAGAGAAGATACTCACTTGTGTCACATACAGTATATCATGGATTGTTCTGAGAATCAGCTTCACTTGGGTTTTCCAATCAGTGTCAACTCTGAAGCAAACCTGGCTGAAGCCATCTTTTGCTGCCTCATAGTTGCCACAAACCCTGAGAGGGGGAAGGGAGTGGGAAAGTAGATATACCGACCTCAGTCAAAACAAAAAGTTTTCTTGTGGGAACCAAGGTCATCTGAACAGGTGACAGTTGAAGGAGAGGAGTGACCAAGCAGCCTGCCAGCTACATCCATTGGGCAAAGTAACCAGTGACAACTGGGAGGGAGAACTTTTGCTCTTTTAATTAGGTGAAAACCATGGGAACTTTTAAAGTTGGTTTTCACCAGCTGTGGCAATATGATGAATCCAATAAACATGTTCCTTGAGGAATCTACCTGCCTTGGAGTTCTGCTTTCGGTGGGTGCATTACTTGGAATGCTGACAACCAGCTGCTAGAAGACTAAACAATCAAATAAAGAAAACAAGTCTAAAGCAGACACAGAACTTTAGGGGAGATGCTTCAAAGAGGTTATTCTGCAGCCTCGTTGCCTGTAGCATTCAAATCAGAAAACCATAGCTACTGGAATACTATGTGACCCAGAAGTTCAGGATGTGACTAGGTGAATATATATTTCAAGTGGATTCACACCCCAAAATAGCTACAAAAGAGCCCTTTGAGGCAGCAAGTTTAGAATAAAGAATGCTGTGCTTCATCCTCAGCCCTAGCTGGTGTTAGCAGTTAATGGTAGCACAATCCTTTCTTGCCTCAGGATAGATATTTTAATGCAAGCGCAGACATTGATGTATTACGGCAAACAACCATTTCCAGTTAAAAGTGAAAAAGATAGTAGCCTTAAGCAAAAGCAAACTACGTTTTCCATCAGAGGATTACAGCGTTCATAGAAGACATGTTTTTTATCCCCAAATGTAATTACCTTGTACCATTGATTTTTTTTAATTGGAATCACCTTCCAAAACTGGCACTCATATAGCTTTGAGTAAATTTGCCGTGAGTGTTCAGTTGGGCTTCTCTAATCCCCTCTCTTCGTTCAGACGCATATTTTGGACTAACAGGAGAATGAAAAGTCAGGGGAACTTTTTGCATAATTTTAGCAAGAAAAGGGAAAAGATACACTGATTTTTTTTTTAAATATGCCCAAAGGTTTCTGAGAGTTCTCAATATCCTGGGGAAACATTCTAGAAGCTTTGTTAGGAGGCTGCACCGCCCCAGATTTGAAAGCAAAAGATATTTAGGAATAAGTGGGGGAGTGCCTACTGTGCCAATTTGTTCTTTTTTAAAGCAAGCTCGTCCTTTCCAAGTGTTGAAGGGCAATGCTGGAGGGCTAATGCACAAATCTGGGAAAAGACATGGCAGCTTGAAGGAGTTTCATGTGTTCCCTGGAGCGTCTTTTTCCCCTTGTGCTGCCCAGCCTTATTTGTCATGAACTTTATATTACTGAAAGAGCAAAATAACTACATTTATGATGACCTGAAGGAAAATAGAAGGGAAAATGACATTTCACAACTCAGGCACTTTCAGAACTCTGGAGATACTTTATCTGTTCAGGTAGTCCACGGTTAATGATGGAAATTTGGATGGGAATTCCCATCACTAAGTGATGCAGATGTTACATTGCTTTACATTGTTTAGTGGTGGCAATACTGGCAGGCAGGTAAGTGGCTAGTGCAGAGTAGGGAAGAGTGTGAGCCATTTATCAGAGAGAGTGGCTTTCCCGCTGGCTTCCCCATTGAGGTTGCTTGGCAGAGAAAGTCGCAAATGGTCATCGCTATTACATCTGTTGTAAGTGCAGGCTGATTTCCAACTGCCCAAATTGCAATCATTTGGTTGTGAGGCTGTTAGGAAGCCAGAACTTCAAGGACTGGTCATAACTCCCTCTTGTTGTGCAGTGTTGTAAATTCAAATGTTTGCTGAACAAATGGTTGTTAAATGAAGACTATCTGTAGCTGACTGAGTTAGAAATCTGTTCCAATAAATACAGATAGCCCTCAACTTACAACAGTCCATTTAGTGACTGTTCAAAATTACAACGACACTGAAAAAAGCGACTTATGATCAATTTTCACACTTATGACCATTGCAGCATCCCCACGGTCATGTGAATAAAATTCTTATGCTTGGCAACTGACTCACATTTATGACAGTTGCAGTGTCCCAGGGTCATGTGATCCCCTTTGGCAACCTTCTGATAAGCAGAGTTAATGGAGAAGCCAGATTCACTTAACAACCTTGTTAATAATTTAACAACTGCAGTGATTCACTTAACAAATTTGGCAAGAAAAGTTGTAAAATGGGGAAAAACTCACTTAACATATGTCTCACTTAACAACAGAAATTTTGGGCTCAATTATGGTTGTAAGTTGAGGACTACTTGCATATCTATTCCATCTATTCTATCGTTGAAAATTATCTCATGCCCTGTGTAAGCCAGAAGATGACAATATTGTCATATTGGTGAGACTCTAGTACAGGGGTATCAAACTCATGGCATCATGTCAGCATCATGTGATATATCACAACTTTTTCCCCTTTGCTAAACTGGCCATGGGCGTGGCCAGTGAGTGACGCCTGCGGACCATGAATTGACAACCCTGCTCTAATAAGATGTTTTACTTAGGGATGCTCTTGACGATGATTCTGAAATCAGTTGCCTATTTGTTAATTGGTACTGATCAGTTCAGCAAAAAGCCTTCTGTTTTTCAGGGCTTGCACTGGTACCCATCAAAATTAGGTCCTTGTTATCTTCAAGAATACATTGTCTATAATCTAGCAGTTGGAGAATTCAGTGAGTGCCTATCTAGTGAGAACCTGAAGGGCTTACGGCCATTTTTGTTATCAGACCTCTCATTCTGGAATGGTGTGACCCATGGAATCAACCTAAGACCCACTGTTTTTGTCCATCATGCAACTAGCAAAGAGACCCCTGTTCTTAGATTCAGAGGATTTTTATTAGAATGGCAACACCTTCTCTTTTGATGTTGCCTAGTTCTTGTTGATGTTTTTAGATCCATGTCTCAAGTTGTACAAGTAGGTGACATGCAAGTGTTGGTCTAAGTTTTGGTGTACATAAATAAAGCAGTGTGGTAGCTGTAGCCTGGGGGTCGAAGCTCCGGAGAATCCACACTGTTCCTGATTATGTATTTCGCATTATAGCTTTTGTTTCTTATAGAATTTCCACACTAGTAATTCCATCCCTGTGGTGATAAATCATGAACTCAGACAGGCTTTTTATCACCTTGGTGATGGCTGGGTGATGCTATAAATTGCTAGTGCAGAAATGTTCCTGGTCACCTTAGAACATGAGAGAAAGTTGAGACTTTAGCAGCGTGCTGAGGACAGGCTGGTAAAACTTTATTCGAGAGTGTGTGTTTGGAAATGAAAACATGACAGGCAGATAAATGATCCCTCACATTATTTATTAACCCTTTATTCTATGTTTATTTTGATTAAAAATAGCATTCTCACTCATAACGTATTCTCCTCCCTCTGCGGGCGATTCAAATCGCAGTCTATAGAGGCTTACATTGCCATGGCTATTCCATTCCATTTCTTGTTCTTCCTCCACAACACAGTGATGCAACTTCTGTTTTGTCTTCTGTGTTGCTGGGGTGCTAATCTCTACCCATAGATTAGCAAGTCCCCAAATTTTAGCCCACCAAATCTCATTTGGCTGAACAAAATTGTTGCCGGAACTTCAGACTGGTGATGAAATGAAGAAGAAAGGATGATGTTTCCACAGTCTCATTCTTAGATTGTGGCTCGTCAGGGGTAGCATTGCTGGATAATATAAATACTGGAAGGGGAAAGATTTCTCAGTATTAAAAGATTCAAACAGCCTAGTTTGGTATGCATATGAATCTTTTTTCTCCAAACGAAAGGAAAAGGCAACCTAGCCAGATGTCCACTTCTTGGAATATGGTTCAACAAGATGCTGAAGTGGCAAAGGTAAGCTGTGGCTCATTTTCCTGTATTGTTTTACTAATCTCCCAAACAATTTTATTTGGCTGACCTATTTCTTCTTTTTGAGAAAACCTTTATATGAAGACAAAAAAAAAAGAAGCTAAGCAGCTTCCAGCATAGCTCCTGGATCAATCACAAGCTTTGCTTGGGTGAGCAATGGCTTGGTACTGCTGCCGGTTTTGAGGCCTTCTTGTTTGAAAAGAAACCTGGAATTGCTCTTTACATTTTGTCTATATCTTATCATCTTCTTTCTCTTTCTGTTTTTGGTTTGTGGTCCACTCCTCAGGTTATTGAGATAACTGTAAAATCGATGTAGTCGGAGAAACAGGCTTTCAAAGAATGAAAGGACTGCTTTGGCTTCCACTCCATTTAGAAACTTAATTTAATTTAAAACACCCATTTTAAAAACAAACATCTAGGGAAAAATGGTATGTGATCAAGATACCTGAAAAAGAATATCAGCTTCCAACCAGTTTAGGCACTGAGGTTACTTCAGGGGTTCATCTCTGGATTCCTTAGATACCACAGGCAAGGCAGGTAGATTTCAACAGAAATCCTAGAAATTTCCACAGGACACAAATATTTTTATTTATTTTGAATCTGTTTGTATAGCAGTTCCTATATTAAGAAAATTATTGAGAGTGCCATTAATGTGGTGGTTAAGGCATAAGGCTCGAAACCAAGAGATCATGAGTTCTGTACATCCCTTAAGGGCAAAACCAATAGAATGGCTTCGAATCTGCCACTCACTGTCTGTTATCTCTAGCAGAAAGGCAATGGCAAACCATTTATGAAAACATTGCCAAGAAAATTGCATGGACTTATTCACCAAAAGTCAAGACAAAAACAAAGATGTGTGTGTGTGTGTGTGCGCACACACACACACACACACACATATGTATATATATATATATATATATATATAGAGAGAGAGAGACAGACAGACAGACAGACAGACAATCTCTCTACCTGTATTTTTATTTCTGCTTGTCAAACGTGCTTTTGATCTTTTCTCAGACTTTTAAATTCATTCTAATGAATTTCATTAAAGTTTGTTAGTACAGTTTTATTTATTTATTGTTTGGGCCTTCCACTGTGCAAAAGTAGATGAAGTCTTGTAGTTGTTGAAGTAGAAATCTTTCAAACAAGTAATAAATGTTTGTTTATTATGTGATCTGAAACATGATGAAATGGATTATGTCAAAATGGTTTCTCTGCAAAGTAACATGGCACACATTTTTGATGCAAAATGAAGTTTAAATATTGATAAAAATAGTAATTTTGTGTGTCTACTTAAACTGTGGTAGATTGTTCTGAAAAGCATAGTGGGGATCCGGGTGAAAAGAATACATATTCTTTGTTTCTTCAATTGGTTAGATTTTTTTTTTAAAAAAAGTCTCCCTTATCATTCCTGTGAACAAAGGTCAGCATGATTAATTACACTGTGTTACCATTTCTGTTCATTGCATGGAAGATTAATTGAAAACACAGAAAGGCAATTTGCTAGTATCATGGAATAAATAACAAAGTCTCTGTCAATTAAATAAAAACAAAACCAACGAAGAAGAATCTAATAGAAACAAAATTTAAATTTATCATCAGTTGGTTAGGTTAACCAGTCCCCAATTGGCTTCTTACAGAAATATTGGATTTTCACAGTTTTAATTTCTGACCTGTCCTACATGTTGCTGATTAGAGAATTGGAGACCTGATAACCAATTCACTAAAAAAAAGCTCTTGTTTGAGTTATAATGGGTGATGGGATGCTCAAGAGATTTGGCTGACATGATTACACAATCAAGAATGAAATATTTTCTGCCTCTTTGTAGTTCTTTCCTTCCAGCTCATGGAATGCTTGCAGCTAAAACTAAAGTCAAGTCAGTTGATTTCAAACTATATTGTGGGAATGCTCAGTTTAAAGATCAGTAAGAGCACATGAACCATTCAGAGAAACTGTAGGACTAGATTTGGTAAAACAGCTCTCTTCCCCAAGAACTATACTTCAGGATATATATATATATATATATATATATAGAATTTAAGGGCTTGAACTTTCACTTATAGCATTCTGGTGGTAGGAAATGTTTCTTTGGCTCATCTTCATGACTAGATCAGGTGATCTGATGACCTGAATTTTATTTTTGTTCAAGGGTTGGTTCTGCAATCAGAACAACCTATCATATATTATCTTCCTTAAAATCATGGTTTGCCTATGTTTTAGGCCTATGTTTTAGGCAAGAGCCAGTTTAGTGGGTAAGGCTGAGGGACTGAGGGAGGAGACTTACCTTAGCACAAAGGCAATTGGGTGACCTTGAGCCAGCCACTTTCCTCCTGCCTTAGAAAGGATGCAATGGGAAGCCACTTTTGATAAACATCACCAAGAAAACTGCAGAGACTTATCCAAGTTATCTGCAAGAATTGGACATAATTGAATACACAAACACACAAATGCTTTCAGTCTTTATCCCATTCTTACAATGATATATTAATATCTTTGCTCGTGAAACTTTTCAACTAACCTAGTTTGCTTTTGCTGATTTTTATTGATTATATGACTTGAGTTTCATTTGGTTTTTTGTTTCTTAAATGCAATCTTAAAGAGTTAGAAGCCACCCTGATAAAATTCTGTTAAGCATGTTTGTTTTTAAAAGACATATATACACACATCCTGTATTTCTATAATATCAGTTAGGGAATTGGTTGGAGCATATTTTGAAATTCCTAGCAATTTCTAAAATTATTTGAGCACTACTTTTAAAAAAAATTGCTCTGAAGAATATACTTATGAAATAGGCCATATACATCAACACTCCAAATCATCTCAATGAAAGATATTACCAGGAAATCTGGGATTGTGGAAGAAAGTTATATACCAAGGAGATGGTTTCAAAATAGTTAAACTGCTTATAGTAGAAAAAAAGCAAACACTTTGACCAAAATGGTGAAGAAAACCATTTCAATCCTTAAGCATAGATTCTGACTCCTTTCTCTATAACCCTGATCTATAAAGAAAAGGTTGCTAGATGAAAAACAGCGCCTCAGAACACCCAGAAATGCTATCATAACAAATCCCAAGAGAATGTGAAACAGTAAACCACAACTCCTTTTAATGACTTCACATTTTTCAGCCAGGCACGCTCTTGTGGGTCTCCTGACAATACACCAAGTGCCAAAAGCTGACTGTGGAAAGTTATAATTTGTCTCGCCATGCAAGAGTTTGTCATAATGAAACCTGGCTATCTTTTATAAATAAATGTCTGAGAGTCGAGTGAAAACAAGTAAAAAAAAAAAAAGGAAGAAGAGGAAGAAGAGAAGCAAGAGTGAGAAAGTTTTTGCGATGCTCAAACTTCAACCTGGTTGGATAAATACCAAAGTGAGTGGATTTTATTTTCAGATGCAGTTGGATACAATCTCTCTGTCTCTCAGTTTCCCACATGCACTAAGTAGTATGAGGATGCTCTGTGAAAAGGACACATTTTATGCTGAACAGGACACAGTTTATGCTGCTGCAAAAAAAGCCAGGTTCAAAAGCTTGAAATTTATTTTAAAGAAAGAACAAAGAGAGGAAGGAAGCATATCACCTACCGTCTATCTGAAATATTGCAATTAATTCTTTTAGCTAGCCAGATGAGCCTGAACGGATACAGATGTGGAGCTGCATATGAACATTAATTCATTAAAAAGCTCTACAAAGAAGGAAGGGATTTCCAGCTTCCCGAATATGCCTCTACATAATAGACCTTTTTTGTTTTTTGATAGAGAAATAAAAGCTGCTAACGTTGAAATGTGAACCAAAAGTCAGATTTCAAGTCCTGTAGATCTTAAGTGAAATGGATATGCGTGTACAGTACATTGTGATCTGGGAAGAGAGAGTCCTCAAATATGGCAGAAATGGAAAGATATACCTTTGGGTAGGAGAATGGCAGATTTAGGCCATTCAGAACTTTGAACAAGCCTTGGAAAAGTATGAGTGAATGCAAATAAAGGAAATCCTTTTAAAATATGCCATTTTACTATGAGTGAAAAAGTGTGAGCAAATGCAGATAAATCCTTTTTAAAGATGTCATTATTTTATCAGGAGTGGAAAAGTATGAGTGGATGCAAATAAAGGAAATCCTTTTTTAAAAATATCATTATTTTATTAGGAGTAATACCAACACCACAAGGAAATCAATTTTTTACACAACAAACATGGTTCATTTATGTTCATTAAACCAAGTAAGTACACAGTCTTTTGTACCAGACACTTGGCAAATCTTGAATGGGGATTTCTTTTTCAACAGCATTTTGAGCACACTATTCCCTTGAAGCTGCTTCACCTTGTTTCTAAGAGCAAAGGACAGTGGCAATGTTGCTTCATTTTGCTCTGATACACAGATGTTCACAGCTGGCAATGTTACCCAAGCTTTGGCAAAGTCTGCTGAGGAAAGTATTGTTTAGCTTCTTCCAGGAAATTCAGCTAAAAGTTTGGAGAGTGTTCCAGAGGATATAGCACTGTGCCCACCTGCACTGCTTGCTCTAAGCTTTGATGAGTTGCATCAGAAAACAGACATATTCTTGGTGTTCCAAAATATGTCCTTGCCAAAGCTTGAAAAAAGATCTCTGGTTTTGTCAAATGTCAGGTAACAGACAGGGAGAAGGTTTAGACCAGTGGGCTGGGGATTCTGGGGATTGATATCAACATGTCTTGAAGTTGCCAGAATTGAGAAACGTTGGTTGAAACTATGCAAAATGCTGTAGGGAAGCAAACCAGGTGGATTCTGCTTTGACAAGGAAAATCTAGCCGTGTGGTATGAATGCCTCCATCAAGGAGAATCTATGCTGTCTCACAAAAGTATATCTGCACATCTATTCAGATATAAGAAGAGTCTTAAAAAGGATGCAAGCTGTGGCAAACTATGCAGGCTTAGAATTATGTACAAAAAAAAAAAAATGAAAAGGGGATATCCCAAAGATGCTTTCTCAAAAGGCAAAACTTTTTCTTTTGAAGATGTTTCACTTCAAAAGCTTCTTGTATTATATGAGAAGAAAAACATCTTCAAAGGAAAAAAAAAAGTCCAGTTGCCTTTTGAAAACGCTCCTTTGGGACAACCATGACCTGGATGACTGACAATCTCCATAGAAAAAGGGATATATTCCAATACTTTCCTTCCATGTCAGAAGCAGGAATTCCATATCAATTTGAAAGTCTAAAATATTTAATGAGGTTTCGGAACTGTTGATAGTTTTTATTTATGTCAGATAGCATGGTCAGCGAGGTGGCTATAAGAAATAATGGTTTGTGCTTTGCATTTTTTACCAATAGGTGTAAATTCAGTATTATCATTCTTCCTAAGGTATACAGAACACAGAAACATTTCTCTTTCAACTCATAGTAACTAGGTTGTATCAGAAGGCTGATAGCTGAGTTATCAGCTTCGGTAGTATCATCAGGTCCAGCTATTCAAAGAAAGCATTGTTAGAACATCTCTTCCATTCCTTCCACTTTTATTTCGCTTTCAAGTGTGAAAAGATGTAGAACTGTTCAAACATGATTGAAAAATAACTGGCATTTCCCCAGATGTTTCAGAATGTCTCAGAATGCAAAATCCTGAAATGGTGTGTACTGAACTATGGTGGGGAATAAAACATTTTCAGTTGGCTATATTTTTCTCCCTTGTGACATAATGCATTTGTGGCCTTTATCAAGTAAAGGATTTGACATTTTGTACTCTTTTACTAAGGCATCAAGTATGTATCAAAGGTTCTGTGGTATACTTTTTCCTTCTGTTGAAAACATAAAATAATCCTCATTTTTTAAAAAGGGGCAAAAGAACAGTGAAGTTCAAGGAAGCAATGTTTTAAAAGACATTATTTTAAATTATGGAGTTATGAATTTTAGTAAGGTGACTACATTCAATACACTTAAGGTTTAATAAGTTTATGGACACCGGATTTGAGATGCATTTTGGCAAGAAATCACCAGTGTACAGTTCAGACTTCAGTGTAGTTTCCTGCACTATCACTAAAATGAGAAACATGCTACAGTACGTATGTGCAAATGATATCTAGATATCTTAAAGTATGAAGATTTAAAAAAATAAGGTTGGTAAACTATTTGGAATGATATGTACTTACGTATGGATAGATTAACTTTGTATAAAGTTAAGTGCTTTTTACATCTCTGGGTGAAGTTGGAGCAAATCTCTTTATAAAAACATCATCATTCCATATTATTTCTCATTATTTGCATATTGCATTGGTTTTCTATTTGTATAGCTTATCATAAAGAACAATATGTTTTGAAAACAACAACAACAAACCCTTTGGCTTGAAATGTCCATTGTATTTCACATTGCTGTGAAATGAGTTGGTCAGCTTTGAACTCATTCTAAAAAAAAAAAAAAACTTTCCCCCAATGTCTCTAACTTTTATGTCACTTAAAAAAAAATCTCACAAGGTTCCTTCATTCAGCAGTTTCAATTATTCAACTGCATTCAGCAGCTAGAAGGTGCATTTCAGACACCATATGTTAGCAGGAAATTTTTGAAAGTCATATAAAGGAACAAAAAAAAGAAAGAAAGAAAATGCCTGACATTTTACATTCATTTTCTAGCTTAACACCTTTACCTTATTATCTTTAAATGCTAAAGAGTTCACTGTCATGATGATGAATTGCATTTTATTGTGTCAATAATCAATTCATTTAGAGTCCCTAACATTTGTTTTTGACCTGGTAAATTTGCAAAATAGTCTGATGATTATCGTTTGTGTATTTTAGTAAGAAATCATACCTGATTAAACATAGGTTTTCAAACTAGGTATGAGAACCTGGCATCTCTTTTGATATTTATCAATGCCCTCCCACTCCCCCCCATGAAGCTCAGTAATTACAGGCCATGTTTTCAGAAGATCCACTTTATATTAAAATATTATTTGAACAGCATATTTGGATCATATGAATAGTTGTCTATAAGTTATGATGCCAGAATCGAATGTATTAGATGCTGTACACTGTGACCTGCAGATCCTTGGCAAACTGCTATTTTTGTATTTTGAAGAATTCAGTCAAAATAAAAGCTAGTCAAGTTTTGTATGCAATAAATAGACTAAACTGATGGATGAACATCCCAATTTGTAATGGATTAAATACAATTATTTACTTCTCTTGATTTATTCCCTGTGATTTGTGGGCTGTAGAAGCCAGGATTTGTATATCTTCCTTTCCTTTAAAAGAAAGGATGCTGTTTTTTTAAATACCCAGAGTCTCCTTGTTCTGTCCCATGCTCCAAACACCCAGATCGACACCAGTTAAAAGTATATTATAATTTTTATTCCAAACCAAACTTAAGAAGCATTTCTTCTGCATAAAATATCAAACCAAACTTAAATAAGCATTTCT
>JANHJO010011058.1:85651-96461 GCA_032468235.1 Pseudoxyrhopus heterurus
CCAGAATTCCTCCTCCAGTCATGTTAGCTCAGGAATTCTGGGAGTTGAAGTCCACACGTTTTAAACTTGCCAAGTTTCAAGACCCTTGCTTAGGAGAATAGATCCCCCTCCCTTTGGGAGGGCATATATTTGGTGAGAAAATACTACAAACTACAAAAAAGGTGTGCTTTTGCCTGAATTATATGCAAATTGGTATAAATAACCATCAACCGAAGAGGTCAAAAGTTGTTCTTTTAAAAAACGGTATTATATTTGCACGTTTCCAACCTAAATGGACTCAGCTTTTGTGTTGAAATCAGGATTTCTTTGTAGTAGTTTTCTTAACCCAAATGCAGCTCTGCTTTGTCTCATTGAACAAAAGACCAAGAACAAACTTGCCAGAAAGAGGCATTTCTTTGACTATAGGTTGTGTAATACTCCATTAAAATAGGAGGAAACTCTACAAGGCTTTCTGCTAATAGCATAATCAAGGCAAGGAGGAATTAATGTGGGTCCCAGAAGCCAAATGGAAAACATCTGTCTTTGGTCTCTAGGTTTTCTTGAATAGGCCAAGTTCTTAGGACAGCTGCTCGGAGCTTGAGGCATTTACTTCATAAAAATGACTATGAGAAATCTAGCTTTTCAAATATCTTTTCAACCCATTTCTCCTTCCTCTGACATACATACTGTACGCTGTTTGCTCTTTTTGCAGCTGTTTTAATTCAAGGTTCAAAAAAAGAGACCTACACAACAGATGGAAATCATCACCCATTTTATTTTCCATATACTCATAGAGTTGTTTCACACAAGTATTCCAGCAACATGGAGTGCTTAGTTGACCCCGAATGGGTATGTCATTCCCATGATAGAGTCTTTAAGTCATGTTTAAATTATAGTTATGGTTTTTCTGTCACAATTTTTATGTACATCCAGTTTAACTCTGTAAAACCACCCAAGTGTTCCCCAAAGCTGCTTTGCTTCCCGAAGGGGATTCCAGTGAGTTCTCTGAAACGTTTATATTGCTATATAGCTATGCAAGCCCTTACTTTCATTTCTACCCTCTAAAAAACAAAACAAAACAACAACAACACACACTTGTAAGATGCTAAAGCTGAAAAGCTCAGCTATTCATTGATTGATCAACTTAAATGCAGGGCTTGTTTGTGGGTGGGGCAAGGGAGATAATTTTACATACAACTGTAGCAGTTCTACAAAATATAGAAACTAGCATTTCATTTAGCAGAATCGGGAATGTGTTGTAAAATTCATATTTAATTATGAACTAATTTTCTTTTAATATCAGAAACCAGATTTCTATTTCATTGTGATGGTGAATCTTCATTTCCACATACATCTTGTTTTTCTTTCTGAGGAAATATCGGTGCAATTCAAAATTAATAGAAAACAATTTTGCAATGTATTATTTCAGTTAGTTTATCTGGACTATTTAACATACTGAGAAAAGATGACCTAGTAAATGTAAAATTGATTCTCTGTCTCTCTATATGAGGATATCGCCCAGATTTTGCAAATACAGTAAAACTGTTAGAAATAGCTAGATTTTATATTTAATAAATTAGAAAGATGTTCTTTCTCTTTGCCTCATGAATACCATAGTATCATTTTCATTTATTCTAATAATTATGTTAGAACCAGAATATGAATAGACATTCAGTCTGCTTTATGCTGGGAAAAGCTCAGCCTTTCATAAGTTTTTAGAAAACTTGCAACAGTTTAAACTGCATTCACTGAAATGCTTGCTAATATTTGGTAACTTGTATGCTTTATTTCTCCATAAAAAAACCCGAAATGAAGTATCCGTTGTGTAATCATTTAGTTGGCAACGGACTATTTCAAGCATTAATTTTGATTTAGACCAGGTTTTTCCCCCTGTCTTTTTTACTTTTTCTGATGACCGTTGTAATCTACCAAAGCTAAAGAAGGTTATATAATGCTTTCCCCAATGGAATTAACCCAGTTTCAGTGTTAAGATCAAATCATAAGCTTTTCTGACTGGTCAGCAAATAATAAAAGAATCTGAAAGTAGCGTGTAAACATTCCTCAGAACTTAGGGACAAAGATGTTGCCTGTCCAGATCATATGAAAACAGGAAATGTAGCACAGCTCTATGCTTCTATGTAAGTAGTACACAATGTTTATATAACAGTGTAGATAAATCATATAAAGAATGTGATCTGGGAGAAGATTCATCACTGCATTGCTCTTTCCATGAACTATGAGAATATGTTCTTGCTTACAATCTGGAGAGTGCATTTTAACGGAGAACAGGAGCGCTCCTCAAATTCAGATGCATCCAAACCAAAACAAGTTTCAGACTGATTTGAAAACGACCAAGAGCTACCTAAATAAAAGTGAAGCTGTTGTATATGAATCCATCTCAAACTTTGAGAGTGATTCAGTGGGACTCCAAATGCATCTGCAGAAACGGACACATTTTTCCCAGTCTCTTCAGGGAAATTTCCTGGACAACAGAATATTGTTTAGAGACTGATAACTTTAGTTTTGAAGTAGCAATAGCTATGCTGTCCAGGGGAAAAAGAACATCTAAAATCTGTATAAGCTCACTTTCGACTCCAAGTATGTGGAACTGGCTGGGGGCTGTATTTGTAAGGCACCTGCTCAATCGTTCCTAACGCGGGGAAGCTCCTTCCTGGCCCTTCCCAGCCGGGCCTGCTCTTCCCTAAGGCAGGGAAGCTCACTAATCACAATTTCTGTACATTTCTGGCATGGTTTTCTATTATTTTGAGATGGGAAAGAATCGGAAGGTGTAGTGCAAGCCCTGAACTGAATATAAGAAAGTTAAATATTATTTAAAATAATAATAATTACAGCGTTCTCTATCCCATTCCCCACAGCAATAACCTCTCCCAGAAAATTCTGGTCCCATCCACAAAAAAACTGTCCATTCTAGCCAGTGCTAAATAAGAATTACAAACATTGGTTAGTTCTTTACACACGTGTTATTTACAAAAAAGCAAGGGCATCACAATTGCTTGGATGGAGATCCCTGACCTTTTTCTGATGCTAAAGACCATTATTTGGTACACTACAAGGAATTAGGTTTCCCTCTGCAGAATTCTGAATGAGTCTGTTAAAGAGGTACAATCAGCATTAGCCTCACTGGTTGTATTCTTTATTCAGTTATAAATCCAGAATGTCAAATATCAAATTGATGTTTAAAATAAAGTCATGAAATTTAAAACATTAGCCACTATCCAGTCAGAGTTGAAAAAGCTTCTTGGATGAGAACACCAGCACATTTTAAAAATTTTAATATTACTATGATTGGTGAAACTAATTCCTCCATTCACTATTGCCTAATTATGTGTACTTTACTTTTAATGTGAAATCAATATTTTACTTAGCCCACACTTTGCTTTCAAATTACTAACCATAAAATCAATTACCTTTATGGAAAATATATATTAACAACAATGAACAAAGATTGAAGCATAATAACAATAACTGGGCAGCAGACGAGGTAGGACATTGACACACCCAGCAGACACACAGCAGCAGGCATCACACACACAACATCAACAAAACAACAACCCAGAAGGACATGCCACCACAAATATACTTCCTTAAAATAAAAAATAAAAACCCGAGCAAGGCTTGGTAATCAGCTAGTCTCTTATAAACTTGGCATACCCAGGCTGAAAAATTAGTACAAGGAAGATAACTCTTACCTTGACCGATACGTTGAAATAATTGTACCATATATCTGCTAGCGTATGGTTTCTCTACATGAGGTAGGCACAAAATAATATTGATGAATATGCTATGAAAAGGATAAGAACACTTACACACTTTTCTGATATATGTTTTATCTTGCCTCCAGACTAATGTCTTGTCTCCAGACTAGTGTGAGAAGAATGATAGGTACTCATAAAGGTTTATTTTTGTCTGTTTCCTTGTAACCTTCATCCTTTCTTTCTTTCTTTTTTTAAAGTATGATTCAGACTAATCTCTGGTATAGGAGCCTTGTTCAGATATTTTGGGATGTAAATCCTAACACATGAGGAATGGTAAGCAGAGGTCCCTGTCTCCACTTTTAATTGTTGACACGGTTAAAGAACCAGTTCCAGGAATAGTGCACCCGTCCAGGAAGATTTCACATGTATCAAAGTCTTCCCAAGATTCTGAATCCAGAATTCCAATTCACATGGATGTCTGTTGTACAACGAAGGATTGTAACTGGAGATAATCATGGTGCATTTTTTGATATGTGATCTTCAGTGACATCATCAATGCAATGTGGAGAGTGGAAGGACTGCTCACCCCTTCTCATGTGCTGAATTCTCAATGCAAAGGTATTATCTAAACATGGCTTAAAGACATACAGTGCCCATGTATAATCAGAGAACATTGAAGAAAGCTACTTTGTAAGGATGAGAGTTCTTCAGCTTGGTGCATTCAACCAACACTTCTAACTGGGTCATATCTTGTGTCATTATGTAGAAACCTTCACCTTTTAGAGGCAGAGTGGAATACAAGTAGAATTATAGAGCATAAACTCTGAACAAAGGTGATTTCAGTCATTCAAGATTGGCTCTAAATGAAATTGTGTAATATTTTAGATGCTTTCCAATGGTATTTCTAGATTTAAATTCAATTGTCTGCAAAGTCAGCTTTCTTCCAAGAATCATTCATTCCTTGGCCTCAATGATACATAGATAACATTCGTTTTGGCAAGAATGTCAGTTCTCTAAATCCTCTACCTTGCTTATATATTGACCAAAACTATATTCACTTTCCATTTTAACAGGAACAAATCCTTTGCGTGCTCATCATTAATTCACGGAGCAAAGATAGGCATGTCAACCTGTCAGATGAAAAAATATCATAACCTCAACTAGCCATTATGCTGTCCTTGCACAAAAGGGGGAAAAATCATTTTTTTTTCCATTCAGTAGCTTCCTGATTCCCCAAATGTCAAGCATTCATGATTTTTTTTTAAACACTCTTAGTAGAATTGGAGAAGGGTTTTTTTTTTTTCCTCACAGATATGCGCCATTTAGACCAAGATGATGACACATATCATATTCTTAGGGAGAATGTGCAATTTTTCTTTAGAGCAAGCCTGGAATGAAAATATGATTACTGTATCTTTTTTCCGCTCTCACTTTCTCTCTCTCCTCCCTCTGTGTGCGTTTGCAAACCTGCCAAATTAATTCTGAGTGTGTGATATTAAGGCATTTTACAAAGCAGCCCCCGCTTTGATTCGAGGATTTAATGAAATAGTCTTTGTGGACAAGGGGAAAGGAAGCTTTGCTGTACAGATGAAGCTCCCCCTTTAGTATATTAATAGAAACAGATGAAAATTCAGAGAACTTGAAGTACACCTGCAGAGTTTCAAAGTGAAGCCAAGGGGTGAGTCAGAGAAAGAAACAAGGGAAAAAGTAGGATGTTGGTTGAGCCTAGTGGTTAGGGATTTTTCTTTCTTCAGGTGAGTTATTAGACCCTTTGATTGCATTATATTGTCTGTATATGTTTAATTATTCTGTTCCTATAAAGGAGAATATGTGTGGCTCAGGACTGAAATGAGGAATGCTTGGTGCTCTCTGAGCTTGGTTGTTTTCTTACAGATTTTTCATTACCTAAACCATATAACATAATCAGTGCTACTGCTAGCACTGATGATATTATCTAGCTTGGTAATCAAATGTCTACAAGAAAACCACCAAGCTCAAAGAACACTAAAGACCCCTTATTCCATTCCTTTTGTTTGCAGATGTTTAAGTCACTGTTTGTTATTCTTGTGTTATATTCTTGTAATTGTTAGCTACAATAGAACATGAAGTCACTATGTTCAGATGGCGGGTGTATAAATGAAATAAATAAAAAGGGTTTGCAAAATGGTTACTGTTTATATGTGCTGGTTGCAGATAAAGTACATTGACATGAGATATATCAAGTTGTCCCCAAAATAAAGAGACGAAGAACTTTCATTTGTAGGTCCAAGAAGAAACATCTATTATATGTTATCCATTCCTAACAATGACCAGGATCGTCCTCATAAAATATGTAATCTTCCTTCCATTCAATAGGTTTTTGATTGGTGTATATGAAACCCTCTTTTAGTAGCTGATGTTCTTCTATGAAGTATTAATTATTGGGTGGTCAGCATTTTGGCCATGGGTGTCCACTTTAGGTTCAAAAAAGTTAATATGGCAGCCACAACCATAAAGGTAAGGGGCTTCCATCTCATGGTTATGGGCACCATTTTGATTTTTTGAAGCCCCTGCAGACACCCCAATTTGTAATATTTCTTTATGATTCTTTTTAATACTTTATTTATGATTCTTTATTATTTTATAAGAAACTTCAAGTGGCTCATGTGTTCTGGTTTCTAGTCTGGTGCCTTAACCACTAGACCAAACTGGCTCGTTTTGGTCCTAATATTAATGCTTTGCCACCTTAATAAGTGGCAGCACTTTAAACTGCAATAGATCTTTGATTACACAGCTACATAGTGAAAGGGATGTAGGAGTGGTGTGGTGTGGTGGCCTAGAGGTGGAGCTCTCGCCTCACAATCAGGAGGCTGTGAGTTCGGTCCTAGGTAGAGGCAGATATTTCTCTCTTTGGGCACAATGAGAATATATCTGCTGAACAAAACTCCGCATTGGCAACAGGAAGGGCATCTGGCCATTAAACACTCTTCTAGCTCCATTCAGTTGCCCAGACTCCACCCCACAAGGGATTATGTGGTTGTTAAAAGATGATGATGATAGTGAAAGGGATGTGAGGCATCTGAAATATCACATGGCTGCCTGGTCAAACACTATTATCTAACACACTGGCTGGAATGAAAATGTGATTTCAATATCTTACTAGTCTCTTGGTCAGGACTCAGATGAGAAGACTGTTTGGAATCCTTAAACAATCTCCAGATTATTTATTGGAAAGTTGGATTTATTTTTATATTTAGAATAGAGTTGGGAGGGGCCTTGAACATCTTCTAATCCTATATAATTTCAGACAAGTGGCTGTCCAGTCCAGGCTCTTCTTAAAAACCTCTGGTGATGAAGTACCCAAAACGTCTGTTCCACTGGTTAATTGTTCTCACTGTTAGGAAGTTTCTCCTTAATTCCAGGTTGCTTCTCTCCTTGATTAGTTTACATTGACTGTTTCTTGTCCTGCCCTCTGGTGCTTTGGAAAATAAGTTCTTTGTGGCAGTTCTTCAAATCCTGGAATACTTCTATCATGTCACCCCTAGTCCTTTTTTTCTCTAGACTGTTCCTAGAGTGTATTGTTCTGATATGTTCTTCCTATAGTTGTGTGCTACTCAGAATCCCTTTGTATAGTGCTTTTCCTTTAAGGGCCAAGCCAGTTTATATCAAACTGTTTCTTCATGTTATCCATATAGCAATAGCACTTAAACTTATATAGCACTTTACAGTGCTTTACAGCCCTCACTAAGTGGTTTACAGAGTCAGAATATTGGGTCCTCATTTTACCCACCTTGGAAGGATGGAAGGCTGAGTCAACCTTGAGCCTGGAGAGATTTGAACTGCCAAATTGCAGACAGCCAGCAGGCAGCAGAAGTAGCCTGCAATACTGCACTCTAACCACTGCGCACCATGGCTCATAACAACCAACTTCTGATTTTAGCAGGATTGAAAAAGAGAGACTGGACTAAACATCTCATTACTGATTGAGGTGGACTTGAATGTAGGTCTCCCAATCCTAGTCTGATATATTTCCGACACATTTGTCTGTCTTCATCCCTAGATAGAGCTAAGCATTTTTTTCTCCTTACAATTACTTACCAATTAAATCTACTAGGAAGGCAGCTTTAAATATTTATTTTAATAACACCAAATTCCTGCATGTTGAACCATTTTTGAGTTGTTGAATTAGGATTTCTTTTTCTTTGACAGGTTCCTCACATGGCATGGTTAAAAAAAAAGTAATTCATCAAAAATCAAATATTTTTATTTGACAAGGGAACTGTTTGTGTGAAAAACTGAGAACAAGAAACAGAGGAAAAAATTGGCTACGGAGGGAGACACTTCTTAACTCTGCAATTTAAAAAGTTTGAGGGTTATTAAGGAGAGTGAAGATAGAATAGGGCAATTTACATAAGATCAAAATATGAATAATCAAGAAGGAGTGCCTGTTCAAAGCCTAGGGAATTTATCCATGGGAAATGACCAATTTTAAAATATATCTTAGCATAAAAAAGAGAATAAACAGAGTGAGATAGCTATGCTTGTTTATTTTTATTCATGGGTTTCTTGTTTGTATTTTGTTGCATGTTTTAACTCAAAGGTTTGGAAGCAAGCATTATTGATCTGTGATTTATTACTTTATATGAATATCTTGTTCTCAGATAACTAAAACAGATTTTTTGCTTCCTGGTATTCATGTTCCAGCTTAAATCTATGTCATGAACACACAAATGCCCCAGGAGAAACCTAGGAGAGAAGAACTGTGGTAAAAGCAAGTGCACTAAACAGGTAAAAAGAGGCTGTATAGAATTAAATTTAGAACATCTCTATTTAAAAGTACAATATGGTGCTATCTCGATTGAGAATAATTGCACAGAAGAGTGACAATTTGTTCTTAGAACTTAAGATTCAAATTGCTTGAAAGCAGTTTGAAATTTAAGCAATGAATGTAATAGAATACAAAACTGGCAGCTACTTCTTTCTGTAGTTACAACTGATGCTTTGACATTTTAAATGCTAGCAACAAAGCAAAAAAATGCATCTCCTTTTTTGTTATATGCTAATTGAAAACTAAATTTGTTTGAAAAGACAAATTGCTTCTTTTTAATGTCACAAAGAGAAAACCCTAATTTTTAAATGTGAGATTCAAGCAGAGCAATGAGAGTAATTCAATCAGCTGTAAGGAGAAGTTTCTTAAATTTTGCAGATATGTTTCTTGAAGTTATTATTTAATCCTTGAAGCATCTACCTTCCTTTGGAAAGAAGGTTAGTTCCTATCAATTAAAGGGTACAATTAAAGATTCTTACACACACATATACCTGGAACCTTGGGAATTTATCTAAATTAGATGGATCCACTTAGCCAATAGTGTACTTTGGGTGGCATACTCTGACTTCAATGCAAGAAGCTATACATTTCTGGTATCTCTATATTACTATCATTATAATGCCATCCTTTTTATAATTGTATTCCCAATAATGCAAAAATATTTTTGCTATTCCTTTCTTTGCACAATTTAACAATCAATCAACCAATCAATCAGAATAGGAGCCAGCCTCACCATTGTACCCAAATCCTTTATGTTATGGATGATAGTTTTGACTTACAGGGCAGATGTTTTTGTTTTATTGTTTGGAACCTAGAAGGTCACAGGAGCATGATGATGGTAGAATTATATTCCCAGAAAAATGGAGCTTAAACTTTGAATTTTATTTACTTTTGAAGAATTCCAGGAGTTTGTGTTATCCTCCAAATGTGGAATTCCGGGAAATTCTAAAATTTTATTTTGTCAAAAATTCTAGAAAAAAAAAGACTCAGTGGCAAGATCCTAAGAGTTTCTATAAGCAACCAAAAAAAGCTTGAACCTAATGGTGTGTGAAATTCGCACTCTTTCCTTTAAAGCATAGGAATTGACATTGAAGCTTGAGTTTGCCCATATCGTTGTTATATTTCTGAAGAGTTTTCTACTTCTGTGTAAATGTTAAAAAAAACACACACATTGTAGATGCATGAGACTTCCTTTCCCCATTTCCTTCTGAAATGTTAATTCTTCAGAACATCCTAAGTAACAAAATTCTAAAGGGGACTTCCATTATAATTCATCTATAATGAGCATACCTTTTTTCTTCCCTAGTTTATTATATGAAGATGTTGTGAACTGTCATGAAATGGCTTGTCAAAAACTAGCTCTAATTGGCCAGATGGTGAGGACTCTTAAGGGACACTATAATTAAAGTTATACACTATAATTAAAGTGATACACTACAATTGATTCAACATGTTCAGCCACCGTGCCACCCAATTCTATCTAATGATAGCTCATTCTTTGCTTTCCTAAACATTAGGAATTAATGTTTAATTCTGGCAATTAAAAATTGAGGGAAGAAATGGTAGGAGAGAAGAATGTATTCAGAGGCAAAAAGAACCTCTTTGGAACTTTAAAATTCAGAAACAAATGAACTCAGTATTTAAAAAAAATCTATTTATTTAGACACGCAACCATGCACTGCAAAAATTGGAAAAAATGTTGTTATCTCACCGGGCTTAGCTCCATGTAGTTATAAAGTCATGTTTTAGCCAATTATCAAATTATATTTATTTATAGTTTTCCATTTCTTAATTAGGCATTTTTTCCTGTACTTTTTCCTAGTTAAGCACTGCTGAAAAGAACACATTACCTATAAACCTTGAGGATTTCAGCATTATTCTAAATTGCCTCTTGAAAATTAATGAGCTGCTTCCCACCATGTTTGCTTGAATATTCCAGGCAAATATGCCATTCTTGCAGTGGCAATATTATGATTTTATAGAATAATTCCAATCAGAGACCCTGTATAGATGCAAGTTAAAGTTAAAGAAATCAGATTGCTCTGTATCTTACCAAACTTTCTTTGTCTGATGGCTTCCATAACTTCCTTTGATTGTTTATTAAAAATGTTTTCAACTGTTTTTGTTTTCTTCATTTCTAAAACACATACCACTTTCAGATGTGCTTCTGTGGGTCTTAGGAGCGATAAAGTATTCATCCTAAAGGTGCTTTTTCAAGAGGCAACTGGACTTTCTGGTTTTTCTTTGAAGTTGTTTCGCTTCTTATCCAAGAAGCTTCTTGGATGAGAAGTGAAATGTCTTCAAAGAA
>JANHJO010011058.1:96561-109243 GCA_032468235.1 Pseudoxyrhopus heterurus
ACCTTGCCTCTTACAATGTAAGTAGTCTTTCATTCTTCCTAACAATCTATTTAACTTTGCTCTCCCTGGTGTCATTACCATCTCCAAAATCTCTCCTGCAGTGGCTACAGCCCCTGTGACACACTGATATTAATACTTTCTTGCTACTTATCTATTTAGCATCAGAATTTTTATGGGCACCTGATTATTCACAAAGTAAAAAAAAATAAGTTTAAGCCCAACAAAGACTATATTTCTATAGTAAAAAAGTATGGGTTGAATCCACTCATTCCCCAAATGCTTTCTGGAACAACCCAGTTTTATGAACTTGTGGAAGACCATCAGTGTTGATCTTAAGGGGGAGGCTCTTCCATAAGATATGGACCACAACTGTCTGTCATTGCTTCACCTCTTGCTAAGAGGGGATCACAAATGTGTTTTGTTAGGGAACAACTTCCATATGGAACTTCAAACCAAGTTGAACTCAGAACCATGGTAATAAATGCAGGGTCCACAGAAAGATGTATCATGACAATGGCAATCTCCATATTTAGAAAAAGAATGAAGCAAGTGTACACAAGCATCACTTCAATTTACTTTCATTAGCAATATTATTACCTTCTCAAATTTTTCAAAATCTGTTTCAAATTATGTGATCTATGTTTCCATATTCAGGAATATCGTATCCCAGATAAAATGAATAAACGTTTGGGGGTTTGGAAACAGCATTCCTCTCTCCATACTGAAAACATGCCAGCAAAAATGAGCATAATTGCTTCTTGCTATCATCAGCATTCAACAGTTATTGAATTGGGCTTGGTACGTAATATATGCAAGCAAAAGAGACAGGTGAAGATGATGATAGGTTCTTGATTGCAGATTCAAAACGATTTAAAAAAAGAATATAAAAGTGCACGTGATGTCATGTACAAGTCAACTGAGTAGCTCAGGTACCTTTTGTGCCTTCTTAACTACAATTAAACATTAGGGTCATAACTGCTAATTGCTTGATTATAGCCTACTTCAACCACATTAAAACTAAGCCAGTGCAAATCACTCCTCATCTGATTTAGATAGGAGGTTTGAGATTCAGAGGTATCACGATGAAATTCAGTTTTGCACTTCAAGATTGAGAGAGACAAAATGTATTAGCTGAAGGTTTATGTTTTTACTGGAAAAGAAACAAAAAATCAATCATAGACTATGATGGGAAATGTTAAAGCTGCTTTCTCAATATGTGATGAAAATAGCAGGGATGGTAGACCTTTTAGTGGACATTAACTCAGCCATGTTACAGCTGGATACCTTCAGGGTTTTACTATGTTAAATTTTGATCTCTCTCTCTCTCTCTGTCTCTCCCTCCCTCCCTCCCGCTTCCCCCCCTCTCTCCTCGACCCACATATCTGGACTGCAAAAATCCAGATGTCCAGTAAATGACCCTAGATGGCTTAGAACTGCATAGCACAAAACAACCTTAGAACTATATAGTACAAAACAACTAAATAGAAATTGTACTGAAATTGTACTGAAAAAGTATCTTAATTCAATATAACACCCCTCACCCTTGTACATTTAAAAAATAGTTACTTTTCTTTCCATGCTTTTCCAAGTTGCCAAGCTTGGCTCATCACTGAGAATTTCCTCTGCATTCCTCTTGTAGTGTGACTTATTTTTAAACCCTATAAACCTTAGGTTTTGTGGGAATGCCAGATAGGTTGGTCAAAAACTTCATATATTGGGGTATCAGCTTTGGCTTGGACAAGTAGCAAGTTGTTGCTGCCTTACGTTTTATTAATTTATTTATTTGATTTATATACTATAGCTGCTCATCTCATACAAATGAATGTGGGTGGCTAGCAAACATAGGAACCCACAACATATAGAATTATTTTCTTTTTATTGGCCAAGTGTGATTGGACACACAAGGAATTTGTCTCCGGTGCATAAACTGTACATACAAGCAACAAGTGATAAATCATGATCATAATCATAAAATACAATCATCATAAATAATAAGACACAACATAAATCATAATAAGATACTCTCTATGGCCACTTGCTTTCTTAGTTAGCAAACTTTTTTTTCCTGAATGACCCCAAAAGGTAGCCACTGAAAAATCTTAGTTTAATATAAACATTTCAGGTTTTGGCTGATTGATTACCAGTATATTATATGCTAGTAATTTGAAGGATGCCTCATTAACCTTATTTTATATATCTGTATCTTAGAGATGCTTGCTGGCAAGGTTTCCAATGGATTCCAAATCCAATGCAGAGACTGAAAGTGTCATTCATTCAGAGTTGAGAGATTGTGCCAGGCAGAGCAGGTGGGTAGGCAGGCCATGGAGCTAACAGAGAGATAGAAAGTACCAATCAATCAGTTGAAAGACCGTATCCGGTGGAACAGGAAAGCATGTGGTCAGGAAGGCAGTGATTGGCAGCAGATCTGGCAAAAGTCAGGACCTGGCACAAGTGCCAATTGGTATCACAAAATGGTGCCAGGTGATGGAACTGGCAAGCACACAGTGTCAGAAGAGGCAAGCTGGAATAGTGAACAAGAGTTAAAAGACTAAACAAAGTGGAGAATAAATGAAGGCTAGAAGGCTTGGGCAGGTAGTGATGGAGCAAGACATGATTTACTTATATAATTTATAGCTGATTACCCGGCCTTGCTCAGGGTTTTTTTTTCTTTAAAGGAAATATACTTGTGCCAGCATGTCCTGTTGGTTGTTGATGTTGTGTGTGTGAGTTGGAAGGCACCTCTGAGGTCATCTAGTCTGACCTACGTGTGTGTGTGTGTGTGTATACAATGTTTTATTTGTTTTTAATTTGGGGCCCACAAAAGAAAATGAGAGAAATTTTTATTTCCTGGCATTTCCATTATGAAAAATTAAGAGGTACATGAACATGTGATTCTTTGAAATGTTCTTGGAGCATTTTCCAACTAAGGAAAGAAGGTACATATTTTTGACAGACAAGAAATCTGTCTGAGGGACCATCTCTTCTCAGTTACATCCATCTGACTCAGTAGAGGGAGGAGACAAGGAATGTTGTGGGTCCCATCTTATAAGGAGGTTATATCTGGTGGGACTCAGAAGCAGGCGGATCTGATTCTGGCGGATCTGATTCTGCCAATGGGCCTGGGGTACCCAGAGTGGAATGGAGCCCATCAAGTGGCTTGTTTGATTGTGTGTTGTCACCAGGGGGAGTGGGCTTTATTGTTTTTTATTCTTCTATGTTGGGTTTTTATTGTTTGTAAGCTGCCTGGAGTCATTGAGAGTGAGTTGGCAGCCATATAATCTTCTAAATAAATCAAATAAGTTGAGTAGTTTTCTTAAGGTATCATTCAGAAATAACAGAATATCAGAATTGAAAGGGACCTTGGACCTTCTTTTCCAACCCCTGTTCAAACAAGAGACCCTATACCATTCTGGACAACTGGCTGTTCAATCTCTTCTTAAAAAACTTCCAGTGATGGAACATTTAGAACTTCTAGAGACAAGCCGTTCCACTAATCAGTTGTTCTCACTGTCAGTAAATTTCTTCCTAGTTCTAGGTTGGATTTCTTCATGGTAAATTTCCATCTGTTACTTCTTCTCTTGTCCTCAGGTGCTTTGGAGAATAGGTTGACCTCCCTCTTCTCTGTGACTCCCTCAAATGCTGGAAGACTGTTCTTGTGTCATGTTTAGTTCTTCTCTTTGTTAGACTAGACATACCCAGTTCCTGCAACCATTCATCATATGTTTAGCCTCCAGCTTTATTAAAGCTTAATAGTTAGGCATTATTCTCATTTATTCTAAAAAAGTTTCCCAATGAAATGAATTGAAGAAGTCTTTTCAATAACTACAGAATATTTTCTGTAGCATTCAGGTTGATTCACAGTATATGCAGAAGAAATATATATTTTATCTTGTTCTATATATGGACCACCATAACACATTCTAAAGGAGGATTGCTTGAGATCATGGGCATTATGGTTTTCTCGACCACTCTATTCTTCTGACCCATTTTAAATGTATGATATGCATCATACCTTTTTTCCCTCAACAACTTAGATTCTTATCCAAAGCGTTATACATCCATGCCATGTAACTACAGGTAACCTAATGTGTACTTAAAATAATTCGAACAGATTCTTAGGAATGCTTCTCAGATGGTATAAATCAGTTTGACTCTTTTTTAAGGAGCAATGCCAGAAATATGCCAAGATGTGGCTCTTCTCAAATAAAACTGTTATATATTACATATCATCAAGGTTTTTATGAGCAGAAGCAGAACAGATGGAATTATTTTTATATGTCCTTCTCATAACTGTAGGCAGTAATGGAGTGTGGATAGCTAGGGAATGGTTTTATAATTTGCCTTTTATTGCATTTATGCAGGAAAAAAATATGACTTTCTTCCATTATAATTGTCCCACTTTCAATGCTATATTTATGGAGTCAAATAATTTATATCAGTGAATCTCTTTTCTGACTATTGTCAGTGAATGTTCCTTCTTTCCATAGTTTTAGTAAATTGAGCCTGAAATTACAGTAATATTTAAAGAAAATATATCACAATGCTCCATAATGGCATATTAGTTAATATAGACATGGAATATTACATTTATTGTAAGGTGTAATCAAGTGATAGTTACTGTCCAAACATTTCTCATTAAAGTCTTTCAAAGGTTCTTCTTGGTGTTTTATTCTATAAATAGTACTACAATATTTTAAGGTACTTATTCATACATTTTATAAAACAGTGCAGTTCTTCTGAGCTGTAATACAAGACAGGCCAATCTGTATTAAAAAAAAAAATCCTCTGCATATTGAAAAAGAATTCCCACAAAGCTTTCATCATTCTTTTCTAATTTTCATATGATTTTTTTTTTAAAAATGGCAACATGCCCTTTTTGTATTATGGAATAGTATCCAGAAATGTTATTTTACTTATTTATCAAAATTCCACACCACCATCTCGCATGATATTCTTTTTAAATATATGGGTCAGACTGAATAGCAGTCAAAGTAATGTTTACACATCACTTTAAAGTGATGGCTGCTTAAGCATGATTTATTGAATAAACTCAAAATGGTTGGATTCATTCAACATGCTCAGTGTGGTTTTCAGTGATTGTATTCATGGAATCTACTAAGCCAAAAAGCAAACGATCCACTTGATGGCTTAGAGCCAAGTATGAATTCAACCACAAAATTGGTAGAATGACCGCTTGAAATTCAGTTGGGCTAAAGCAGAAGGAATGAGTTACCATAGCACCTTGTTCTGTTGGTAGTACAGCTATAGTAAAATGACTGAGTTAGGATGTGGCACATGAGACCTTAAGTAAAAGGTCTCCATTCTTTACTCTTTGTTATAAAGGTTTTGAAAATACAACATCAATCATGCTATCTCCATTAATACTAGCTGACAGCTATTATATTAATGGACACTTTTGCACCATTATAATTAATCTTATATTCGTGGTAGAAATATTAGAAATTATGTTGCCTATTCTTGGGGTGAGGGAAGCTTCTTCTTTTCTTCTTCTTCCCCTATTGTTTAACATATAAAAAATGACCAGCATGGTTATTGCTAAGAATTCTGAAACTGAGGTCAATATATCTAAATGTGAGGAAGGTAGACTTGTTTTAAAATCTTCAACTAACAGAGGGTTGATGATAAATAAACATACATAAGATTTAGCCTCCACTTTAATCAGGCTTTCCAATTTTAGTATTAAACTAGCTGATTACCCAACTTCTCCTGGGTATAGTGGGGCCTGACGGTCCTCCCCCAGTGTCTTCTCCATCGCCTCTGCATTGTCTGATCCCATCCCGGCACCTCCAGGTGACGGAAGAGGCTTGGTGTCACCCAGAGCAACCTTGTCCTGTCACTGCCTCCTCATAATGGCGGCTACCTTCAGAGCTGGCTGGAAGGCCGGTACTGCGCATGTGGCACGCGCAGTACATGCCCAGTAGAGGTTTGCCAGTTCATGTTGGGGGGGTGTCACTTCTACATCCTTTTTTTGGGGCGCCGAGCCCTCCAAGTGGTGTGTGACCCCCCCAGTGCTCATCTCTGGAGGGTAATGATCTGCATGGCAAGTTTCGTCGAGATTGGTGCAGCCGTGTGTGTATGTATATGGCACATACACACACACACACACACACACACTGCTTTATATATATAGATTAGGTGTGCATTAAATCATTGGAAAGGAATCTATGAGAATTTTGTTTGGACTCTTTCTAATTGGCAAAATTTAAGTAAGAACAGACTACAGACTGGAGAAGCTACTTGGATAAGCATCAAAATATTTTAAACCCAAATGGAAAAGAAGTCCAATTGCCATGACTTAACATCCAGAAAATGCTACCTGGATGACTGAGAATCTCCCTCAACATATTGCAGTCTTAGAGCTGCCCGATATTTGGACCAAAACTTCATTCCAAAGAACATTCATCTTATGTCAGGGGAATGCTGTTCTTGGCTCATGTCAGATCTCATTGCTCCAAAGATCATTCTCAGTTTATACTGTATCTGGCATATCGTGTTGCAACATATTTGTAGGAAGTGACCAGGTGGATCCCGAGGGGTCAAATGTATCATCGGTCACAAGCCCCTTCATGCCCACAAGAGATCTAATTCCAGCCCACCTTGAATTCCATTGATATCTACCATCGATTTGCTTGTAGAATCTTTTCACAATTCTTGTACAGGGCTTAAGCTTGCAATCAATCTTAATGCCCATTTGAACTGCCTGGATCTTCTGATTTCCCTGGTGCTTGTCAGTTTTTCCTTTTATGTTCCAAAGATCTTTTTGTTGCACTTATGGTCAGAGATTGAAGATAAAACGAAGAAAATGAGCCTTGAAGTTCTCTTCTTGTAACTTTGAGATTTTGGAAAAAACAACAACAACAGTATTTCACTATTGGTATAAAGTAAAAGAGCACTATATTTGCCAGCTAATTTTGGAGGAAGGAAATCTGGATTATTCAATATAGTAGTAAATTAATATCAAAATTAAACAATATTGGGACTAAGAGTCATCCCTGTTGGACTCCTCCTGTGGTTTGTGGTACATTTTAGTATAAACCCTGGGTATTGTATTTCATTCCAAGGAAGGTAATACTATAAAGTGAGTGAATGAGCAAAAATTATTATGTAGGATTAAAGAATGCCTGTTTAGATTGTGAGAATGCTACAGGCATAATACACTTTGATTTTAGAAAAGCATTTACAAAGCTAATTAAAGCTGGCTAAGTGGCATAAAAATTAAGTAGATCTCCAACTGGATGAAACATCGTATTCAAATTGCTAATCATTTATTCTGCAACTAATTGAAGAGTTAAGTAGGGCACCACAAGAATTAGGCTTAGGTCCATTACTCTCCAATATTTCTATTAATTGTTAGTTGATGGGATGGAAGGGATTATGGATTAAATTTGCCGATGATATGAAAATAACAATGAATGAGATATGGCAGAAATAAAATTTAAAATGATCTTGATCATTTGGAGAAATGGGCTGAAATTAAGAAATTTAACAGTGCCTATGAAAAATGCTTTTCACTTGGGAAACAAAAATTAAATGCAGACGTACAGGATTAGAAATATTATCTCATAATAATTGCAAAAAAAGATCTTGACATAGTAGTTGATTGCAAATTGAAAATGAGCCAGAAAATGACATGGCTGCAGAGAAAGCAAATGCAATTTTAGGCAGCATGAACAGAAGGAAGGATTGATTAATTAATTGCATGTATATCCTGTCACAATCAATTCAACTGTCAGAAGCGCATGTGATAGAAAAACAATTTAAAACACCCATGGTAGATTGGTGTCCAGATCATGGATTGAAGTTGGTCTTCAGTGTCAGTTGAATGTGATCAGGGATTGTGCCAGGCTTATTTTTGTAGGGAGGCTATCCTAGAAAATAGATGTTGAGAACTGAGAACTCCCTTTTCTTTTAGAAATGGAACAGTTGAAGCAGTTGTGTCCTAGATGATCTAATAGATCTGACTGATTCAGGGATGTATAGCAGTCCTACAGGTACCCAGGTGCTTATGCGTAAAAGGTTTTATAGGTGAAAATGAGGAAAGGGAATCGAACTAATCCAAAACAGTATCTCCTGTCCTCAAGCTCATAAGGTAACAAAGAAGATATTGTATTCTATGGTAGAAAACATTGCAGAGACATCTAAAAGGACAAGGAGAGATTCATTGCCTGCATTCAGGCCCTGATGCAATCATCAATGGCCATCTTGGACTCATGGCTGTGCTTAAATTGTTTCATCCAGGGAGCTATATAAGTGAACTACAGCACTGTGGCAATATATTTTGGCAAACAAACAAATACATTTTCAAATCATAAAAAAATATTCAGAAGTTAGGTAGCACATTTTCTGACTAACAGATTTTATTAAACACATATGCTTTCATGGAGCTGCCATTTGCTTCATCAGATGCCTGGAGTGCTACCAGAATCTAAATTTTTGCACCATAAATTAACACAGCTTTCCTCCTGAAAATCATAGGAAGCAATCATTCCACCTGATTCTGCTTTCAGCAGAATATAACCGAGTACTATGTCTAGTTAGTCCCCAGAGGATTCAGAGAAATTGGAACCTGGGCAATGAAGATGACCAGGGAGCCAAGTAAAGAGAAGCTGAAAGAGTTAGACACATTTCATTTCACAAAGAAAGATTGATAGGGGTATGATGACATTCTTCATATATCTGAAAGGCTATCACATAGACAAAGGTTCTCCAGAAGGCAGGGCACAGGATAGTGGAACTACACTTTAGGAAGATGCAGACTGGATTGGGAGTAGAGTTAGATTGGGACCACCTTCCTTAATTTAGAACAATTTAACAGTGGAACCAATTATCCCAAGAGATAATAAGTTTCTGTTCACTGGATGTAATCTAAGGGAGGCTAGACAGCTAAGTGGAATGTTTAACTTTGTAATCCTGATATTGAACAGTGGTGGAATTGGTGGCTCAAATGGTTCCATATAATACTATCATTTTTATGAAAGTACTTTAAGCATGATGTCCCAAAGGTGCTGTTTCAAGAGGCAACTGGACTTCCTTTGTTTTTCCTTGAACAAGTTTCACAAGACATGAACTGAAGAAGCTTCTTGGATGAGTAGTGAAATGTCTTCAAGGAAAAACAAAGAAACTCCAGTTGTCTCTTGAAAAAACACCTTTGGGACAACCATGACCTGGGTGATTGAGAATCTCCATAGACATTTAAACATGATGGTATTGCCACTCTTTTTCTGTTGTTACTTTCCTCTCATGATCTATTCTATAGACCAAGGTGAGGAAACTATGGTTCACCAGGGGCTGCTATACATTAATTTTGGTAAGTAGTAGCATAACAATCTGATAATAAATTATTAAATCCATACTTTGCCTTGAATTGGGCATTCTGGTTGATGCTGTTAAAAACTAAAATTTAGCAATATCTGGAAAAACACAGAATTCCTAAATTAAACATATGAAGAGTGGAAATTGGTTTAGTATTTTAGTTCAGCATAATGCCAGATGGTTGTGGCTAAATATTTTCCTTTTAATCAAGTTCAGAACCTTGATTTTCTAGTATTATAAATAACAATGCCCCAAGAAATGATTTTATGAAATGTCAGAATGTCTCTCTCCCCTCTGCCTCTGACTTGAGTATTATTCAGAAATGAAAAATGCTCATTGGAACTGCACTCCTATTTAAAGAACTCACAAAACTTTTCATTATTTAAAAAGAAAGAGCTTAAAATCATGACATCTTTCTTTCCTATCTGTGCACAAAATATTTCAACTTAACCTCTGTTCAAAATAATATGAAAAAATGAGAGGCTGACAGCCTTGTCGAACAAATGATTTTTTAAAATAAAAAATATATAATTTATGCATGTATGCTTCTAAATATTCTTCATAAACTATACTAATGGAAAACCCATGACTTTTGGAACCAAAACAATATTCCAAAGATTTTTGTTCTAATGCAGTTCAAAAGGAACCAACATTTCCTTCAGATTGAACTTGACTCCCTTTAGCTACCTATTTGTGTTTCTGCATTTGTAATTATGAAATTTTTGAATACTTTTCTTGACAACAATTGGGAAATAGTTTGCCAGTCTCTTCTTCCGGGAGGTGTTTTCAACTTTCCAGTTTAGTCAGGTCAACTTTCTCATCCAGGTAATAATCTGCCCCAACTCTGCTTATTTTTCATACTCATTACAGACAGCTATTCAAAAGGGAATAGAGTAAATATATAAAAAAATACTACTAAGCTTAGGAAGAGAATGTACTTTTGGAATAGATCTCAGTAATTTTATTTATTTTATAGTGAACCTCACAGGCTCAGCATCTTTAACAGTTATATTGCATGGCTAATTGCACATAAAATAAGTATAAACCGGGGTTCAGTTTTCTGATCATCATTGCTCGCCCCATGTGCCCAATTAAAATGAATATAGCTGACATATAGGTCAATGGATTTCTCTCAATAGCACAGCTCCTGAGATACATAATTAGGCACTCTGAGACCTCCTAAAGTTGCCTTTCACTTTCCATGAAAGGCAAATTGGCAGAATGAGGCTGATAACCACATTAGCAAATGTTCATGTTCTTTAGGTTCTTGAGGATATTTGTGCCTTATGAAATGACGTATTATTGGTCATGTTCTATCAAATCCTCTATTGCACATTCAATAGAAGTATACTATTGAAAATTTAGTTCATTGAATATAATGTAAATGAACTGTAGAATAGGCATTGGCATGTTCAGTCCAGTTATATGAAGCAGTCAGTACTCAAAGGAGTGAGGAACAAGGAAACAAACAATAAACAATTCAGAGATAAGGTAATACAAAATGAATTTAGTGTCAACACAACTGGAACCAAATATCCATTGCCAATCAGTAGAGAACCATAGGGATACAACTTACCTTTGAAGTTATGAAAACTATTTTTAAATGATCATAAGAATTGTTCTGTCCTCAGTACACATTAGTATGTGTGCAAATTTGAGAATGATTATTCAGCTTGAATCATATTCAAGCAATGGGAGTGCTGATTCTCTTTGGATCTTGCAAAAAAAGAGAAGGGAATGTGCAGGTGGTTAGAACTTAGGGATGGTCACAGATGGGTCAAACAAGTCAAAGTGGAAGCCTTGACCAATTTAACAGAGGCCTATTATGCCCCTGTATTGTACTCAAGTAATATTATTATTTCTCATTAAGAATGACATCATCAGCCAAGTACTATACCACATTAACAATTCTTTCCCTTTCCTAATTTATTATTATTCCTTCCTTCCATAGTTAGATTGCTTCTATTAATCCCACCATATGGAGATGTGGTGAATGAAAGTCACAAAACCAGAAGCCTTATTGCAACTTAATTCTCTAGCAAACAAATGTTTATATGGATTCTACATGAGACTGTGTGACAATAGCAGATGTATTTTAGAAAGTAAGCGAATGCTTGCATGTTAAAAGCCCTATTAGCATGCATAGTCTAATGAAAGTTCCAGTTTTTGACTAACATGTTTCCTATCTTATGCCAGCCTTTTCTCCTAAACAGTTCACTGATGTTTGCAAATTGCAATCATATTAATAGAACCTGCATTGTCTAGCTCCAATGTGTTCTGTCATTAAAGAGAGTTATAATTGGAAATAAATGCTATGTAAATCTATATTTTGATTAGCCTTTCTAGATCTGAGGTGTGATAGCTGGGGCTCATGAGAATTGGTGCAACACATCCAAAGAATTTTAACTAAATCTCACTGCTACAATTCCTGACCTCACAGTTCCTCTTTTGGCTAATCATTAGTTTATTCACCTTCCTCTGACATGTCTTAATCAAGAACTGTTCAATATCTTCATTCACTATTATTCCATAATAGTTCTAACCTATAAACTGCCCAGTCTATTTCTGAACATGGTTCTAATTTGTATTCTATATATAAATAACATACATTTAAGTGAACCTACAGAACTGTTTTGCAGTGCCTTTTTGTTTTATTATTTTGTGTCTTAACAGAAATATTGATTTATGTGTGTGTGTGTATAAGTGTTGTGTGTGTGTGTGTATGTGAAATCAAACATTGAATTTTGGATATTTATAGAACTTAGAATAATTTTATTGTTACTTTGAATGTACACTAATTGACATACATTAAAATGACATTTCATTGTGTACAGCTCTCAAAGGGTCACCACCTCCAATATACACTACACAAACATGACAAAATAAATAAATAAATATAAAAATTAAGCACATACCCACATGTATTGTATGACACAGAGAAACAACACAGTCTAGTTCGGATATACAGTATATAGTATGTGTACAAGGCGAGCAAAACAAATCTTGTGAGTTTACCAGATGGATGGCACAGGGAACAAAGCGGTTACAGAATCTGGTAGATCTCTCCCAGATGGAAACACAGTGGCATTTTCTTCTTTAAATGTCCAAGTAAACTTATTCAGTCAGAAATAACAATGACCCCATTCAAACAACTGGTTGAGTTCACAGAACCAGTTTTCGAAATGTATGCCAGGGACATCTACCAAACACATGAAAAGACTTGAGAAGGTAGAGATGACTGTGTTCTTCTTTCCCATGCTCCAAACATCCGAATCGGCACCAGTTATAAAAGGTACAGTATAGTTTTTATTTCAAACCAAACTTAAATAAGCATTTCTTCTGCATAAAA
>JANHJO010011058.1:158748-178083 GCA_032468235.1 Pseudoxyrhopus heterurus
GCTTTCAAATTACTAACCATAAAATCAATTACCTTTATGGAAAATATATATTAACAACAATGAACAAAGATTGAAGCGTAATAACAATAACTGGGCAGCAGACGAGGTAGGACATTGACACACCCAGCAGAAACACAGCAGCAGGCATCACACACACAACATCAACAAAACAACAACCCAGAAGGACATGCCACCACAAATATACTCCCTTAAAATAAAATAAAAAACTGAGCAAGGCCGGGTAATCAGCTAGTCGATAATAAAGACATTAGTCTTTAGGATAACAAACTTTGTGGGATTTTTGATTTCATAAGCAAAAATTGCTTAAGAATTCAACTTAAACAAGTTTTATATTTTGATTTGTAATCCTTTGATTAAGCAACTTCCATAAAGCAGCTTTGATATCCTTATTTCTCATGCTATAGATTATAGGATTCATCATTGGAGGGATCACAGAGTAGATCACAGCAAGGACCTCATCCCAATTGAAAAAAGACCAAGAATTTGATATGAAATGGGAAAATATACCTGTACCAAGTAATAAACAGACAACAAGGAGATGGGGAATGCAAGTAGAGAAGGCTTTCTGTCTACTGGCCACTGAGGACATGCTCAGCACTGTCTTAAAGATTTTTACATAGGACATGATAATTAACATAAAACAAACAATAGCAAGCAAAGTACTAAGAAGAAGAACCCAGATTTCACTGAATTTGGGGTCAAAGCAAGAAATCTTCATGAGGTGTGGGATTTCACAGAAGAACTGATGGATGACTATGGAACAGAAAGGCAATGAAAAAAGGGTTCCTGCATGCATGCCAGCATTAAGAAAGCCTACCATCCATGCGCCCCCCGCCATCTGGAAGCAGCTTCCCCATTGCATCATAGACATGTAATGTAAAGGATGGCAGATAGCCACATATCTGTCATAGGCCATGGCAGTGAGAAGGTAAACTGCTGATGACAGGAAGAAAACAAAGAAAAACATTTGTGCAACACATTCAGAATATGATATCTTTCTTGTATTCATGAAGGCACTAGCCATTGATCTGGGAATGGTGACAGTGGTGGATCCCAGATCAACAATCGCTAAATTGACCAGAAAGAAATACATTGGTGTCTGAAGATGGTTATTCATTACTACCAGAATGATGAGGAGATGATTTCCTATCAGTATAACCAGATACATTATGAGGAAGATCACAAAGTGCAAAATCTGGAACTCACGTTGCTCAGAAAATCCCATCAGGAAGAAATCCATGATGATGGTTCTGTTTGGCATTGTTGAAATTTTAATTGTCAGAGAAAAACATATCAATTAAATAATTTTTCCCATTGAATATGATTCTATTTTGCAAAAAGCACAATAAATAATTTGTTATTGTACATGGTAAAAATTTTAACTGCACGACATCCTAAAGATATGAAATACCTCAGGAAGGATTTCAAGCCTATCTAGATTATTTATGCATAATGGAGGGGCAATGGAGACTGCTACTTTGGCATTTTACTGAAGTTTAAACTTTTGGAAAACAAAAGTCATGTAAGTTTTCTTGTGATGACATGATCCCAGATATACACTAAACATTTTCAATATTGAATACTGATTTTGCCAACCTTTGAAATTTTAGAGATAGTCCTTTCCTCTACTATTACAGAGATATTATCTGCAGCCATGGGATATATTCAAGGATGTGAATTGTCAAGAGAAAGTTCAATAGCTGTTGATTAGCACAAAACTTCAATTATTTCATTGAAAATGTTACATTTTGTTACATTTCTCCTTTCAGACTTTAGCTTATTTTTATCAAAACTATTAACACAACAACAACAAAATCCCTGTGTTATAACTCATAAGAGGACAGGTTACCTGTGGAATCTTTCTTGAATAATTTTATAAATTTTTAAATTTAAAAACTTACTTTTTCCCCATTGAGCCTTTTAGACTGATAACAAAAACAGTCACACAAGCCAGTCTATGCCCACTTTTTTTCTTTTGTTCATTTATATTTCTTTCACAACCTCTCAAAGTGCTTTTGTGGAAGATTTATAGCACATCCCTAGCTCAGGCATAAGTGCAAGATGCTGATTGATGGAGAAAAAGACAGCATCAAACACCAGTGAATATGAGAATTATATAAGGGAAATGAATCCTTAATTAAGATCCAGAGATTATTAATCTTATTCAAAAATAGATTTAATTTAAAAGAAAAAGAAAAAAAAAATCCTCACTGGCTTTATCTTTAAACTCTTATTCTACAATTACTATTCTTGTATTCCAGCAGTTACATGTTGCAAACCTGGTGAATTTCAGACATGTCTTCCTCCTCAACGTTTGCTAACTAGTCCCATAGGGAACATGGGCACAACATTGAGGATTTCTATACACAAAGGGGTGTTTGTACAATCACTACTCTAGTGGTTTCAGATACCATTCTCCAGGGCACTGCAAGCACATAATGTTAACTTTCCGTAAGAGGAATGTATAGTAGAGGTACAAAATATTACTGAGAATATTACTTTATTAGCAAATAATGAATAGTGCAATTTTCTCTTTTTGTAATTAAGGATTGATATAACACCTGATGTTTTTGATTACTGCCTTTAGTTTTCCAAAATGTTATGTCATGAACTGAAACAACTGTCTCTTATATAACAACTCTATATATCCCAACTATTCCTTACAATGAAGATCACATCAAAACATTGATTTGCACAATGAAAATCAATTTGAATAAAGATCTTTGATTGTATAAATAAGATTAGTTGCAGGGAGAGTCCATCAGTGAAATAAGGAAACAAATCTAATATCCTGTAGGCATCCACAGGAGTATAAATGGCACATGTGACAAATATGTGTCAAATGCCATCCTTCATATACTTATGTGTGGTGTTGAACAAGTATGAAAAGAAAGAGCTTCCATCAACACTGTCAGGGTTCCAAATAATAGCAAGCAAAACTCTGAGGCAGGTGACTTCCTCAAATAATAGTTTTATTGGAAATATCATATTGGCACAGATCTGGTGAAACTGATCCTGAAGATACCCACAGTTTTTCACCTAATTAAAAGTAAAAGTTTTTCACTTCCCAAAAATTTAGTCACATGGTCCAATCATGGTGCAGTCTGGCAAATGGGTGACATCACTCCACTTTCTTCTGACCAGGTGTGAGAATGTCCTTTGTTCCCAAGAGAAAATATTTTGTTTTCACTGCAGAATCCCAACTATCTCAAATCCCCTGTCCCTATCCCTCAGCTACAGTGTGGAAACACTGAAGTAGTCAAGATGGCTTTGATCAGGTAATCTTCAGGGTTGACAAACACCGCACAAAATATGTTTTGTTATTTTTGCATCATGGTGGTTAGCGATATATACTTGCATTAATTAAGAATTTGCCAGCTTCAGTCTCTACAATTCTTGTATCCAATACATTCTCTAACTCATTGAGCAAACAGATTTTTATGATTCAGATCAACTATATCTTAATTTAATAACCTGACAAAATAAAGGAATGTATTCTTAATTGCATGAAGAATATCGGGTGGATTAGTTTAAAACCAGAGCACTCTGGAAGTCAACCATAAGCTGAAAGTTAAACATTGAGCAATATTTACCTATTCCAGCAATGGTAGCAGCAATCATTAGGCAGAATACATAATACATGTTATACAAACAAACCGTAGAGAGAAAGGTTAAAATACATTTGTATTTATCATGCTCTGCAGAATATTGAAAATCACTTCTTTATCCTTTTTCATTTTTCTTAAAAAAAATTCTTACACATTTCGCTTTTTCCCTTGCTTTCCTTCTTTTCCATTTTCCATGCTTGCTACTTATTAGTCTGTGTTATGTTTTTATCTACTTGCTTAAATGTTTTTAATAATATTATTTTTAAAAAAATTACTGCAAAAATCATTGAGGCACAACAGTGACAGAAAGGAGGACAAATGATGGCTTTATCATGATATAACTTATTTTTTTCACCCTCATGTTTAATAGGAATATTCCTTATAGGATTTGTAAAGAGTGTGTGAGAATGAAAAACGTGGACATGAAAATGCTTAAAAGAAAAGTTAGTTATACTGTGCTGTTTGTTAGTGGTCTAACAAAGTTTTATTTATGTATTCTCTTGTCATTTAGTGTAGATTATTCACACTACTTCACCCTTGAGAGATGAATATCTCATTGAACAATGTATTGGGGTTTTGTGATGACCCAGGGCACGGCATGAAGGCAACACAACCAAAGAACAGATATGAGTCCTTTTATTTGCTCCAAATTGCCCCCAACATTCCATTTACTCCCTGGCCTGGAGAAAAGCTCTCCCACGAACCTGCAACAGCCTCTGGCTGCAGATACTCCAGTCCAAAGACTATAAGCAGACTGACTGCAATCAATCACTCCAGCAGGGCAAGATAATGAGTCCAAGAAGAATCATGGCAATAATTCCAGCAAGGCAAGATAAGCACACAGAAGCACGGCAATAATTCAAACAGTCAGGAGGAAGCCAGGAATGCAGGCCACAGCTCTCAACACTAGATGAATTCAATGTTTGTTCCCAGCAAACACCCCTCCCAACTGCCTCTCCTTCAAACTCCATCCCCAGGTGTGCCTTGTGAAGGGAATCAGGGCCCTTTTCTTCCTCGTAAGCCATGCCACCCACATTGCTCTCTTCTGCATTCTTCCCTGCATGCCCTAGGATGAGGAGGGGGTGGGCCTTGGTCTGAACCCCCTCTCCCCTGTTCTACCTCTCCCATGCTCTGACTAGCCTGCCTTTGTCCTTCCCCAGTTTCCTCCACAGCCAACAGAGCCACTCTCCAGTTCTCTGTCAGCTGTTCATCTTCCCCCTCAGATTCAGACTCCGACAGGGGCATGACAGGTTTTCTTTGCATAAACTCCCAACCATTGACCAAGGCTATATCACAAGAAATCTAAAGAAGCCAATTCTTTAGATTTCTTGTGAAAGAAATGGGAAGGTGTAGTTATATATGTCTCAAAAGGAAGCAAAGAAAAATTGATGAAGTGTATATGGGACAAAACAGTTTTTCTTGTTAATTTTAGGAAGATAAAGAAAATGAATTAAATCTATTGATTATTTCCATTAGTTTGGGTTTTATGGCTCGAATCTAACGATGGTCAGAAAACCTGCTACCAGACTCCTTCTGATTATGGATTATCTATAGTGAGACAAAGCATGTTCTTTCCTGATTTATTGTAACACTATAACTTATAGTGTTATAGTGATCTCTGAATTATATCTCTAAATTTCAGCGTTAGCTGAGACTTAATGAACAACTTCCATAAAAAGTGATTTCTACCATCATTCTATAATTGCCATAATAACATGAATCCTTTCTTTGTTAGTGATATGTCATCAGAATGATGGCCAGATAATCCTTGAAACAGACATTAAAAAAACTTATTTGGATCAGATGGCCAATTGATGTAAGAGTTTGAACTGATAGAAATAGCATTTAGACTTATATACCACATCACAATGCTCTAAAGCCCTCTCTAAGTGGTTTACAGAATCAGCATATTGCCCTCCCAAACAATCTGGTTCCTCATTTTACCAATTCAGAAGGATGGAAGGCTGAGTCAACCTTGCATCGGTGAGACTCAAACTGCCAAACTGCTGGCAGTCATCAACCAGCAAAAGTAGCCTGCAGTGTTGCATTCTAACCATTGTACTACCCTGGCTCTTCATTGACTGAACAAAGGAGATTGTCCTGTGGAGACATGATATAATCACTACCCATAACCCCTAAGTATAAAAGCTAAATTAAAGACATATAAGGAAAATAATTGTTATACTACAGAATGTAAGGAAAAATGAGTAGACTATTAAATCAGTATCAACCATTCAGAAATTAGCTTTTAAAAATATAGGAAATAAATGAAAATTCAAAACTTCAGAAAATGGAAAATTAAAATAATCAGAATCTTACCAACATTCTGATTATCCTTAGGTGTGTGACCGGTAGAACCACAACATTATTCAACCACATTACATTCAGATTTGGCTTATTCATTTGGGTCTCTGAAGTGCTACCTAAGCTTGACCTGTCTGTATATTTTGTGGTGGTTCAGTCTACATGGAAACAAAACATTACCCATTATGATGTCACACTCATGCTATTTGCCTGAGGTTGAGAGATATCTACTTAGACAAATGTCAATTGCCTGGATGTAAAATATAGACATGGTATCCTCTAGTTGATGCTACATAAATGAAGAGAAAAGTTCAGTAACATATTACTCATGATTAATGATTTATAATGATTGATTGATGAAACAAAAGGAGAAAATTAACTAATAAGTCTGCCTTAAAATCAAGATCAAAAGTGATGCCTCTTAAATAGACTAAATGTTTACATAACCCCAATATTTTGGGTAAATATAATCTGCAGAGTTTTTCAGGGAGTGACTCAGAAATCATATAAACTGAATAATATCTACAAGTATTCTTTAATATGATTTTCTGCACTGAACAGAACTCAATAGCCTAAATCTATAGTTTTATTAACATGTGAATATATACTGGCCCTAAGCGTATTTATGAATAAGAAAATCTTTTTATCTGTCAAACAAAAAGAAAGTGCCCAGTTTCTTTCCTGCTCTTACACAGAGGAAGAGAAAGTCCTCTAGGCAGCACAGGCCATCTCTGGAGGCTCCTTCCGGGTGAGAGTGAGAGACAGAAGTTGATTGTTGAGTTTCTGGTCAGCCTACATCCCCACCCATCCACTGGATTCCCTGATCCAGTGCAGGGATAGAAAAGAAGCAGCCTCTGCTTGCCTCCACCCCCAGCTCTCTTGACATTCAAGCAACCTCATGGCAGCAGCAGCAGCAAGCAGAGGCAGAGCATGGGGGGAAGGCATGTGATCTGACCTACTGGTCGTGCCACACAGCCACCTGCCCCATCGCAGTCTTGGCCATGGGCAAACAAAAAGAGATCATGAGATGGAGTGGGCAAGTGACTACACAGCACATCTGGTAAAATCATGTGCCTGTTCCTCCACCTGCTGCTTGGAGGGCCGGGTTGGAGTACAGTGATAAGGGGCCAGCAGGCTGTGGCTATTGCCAGACACTGTTGGCCGCCATGCACTAACCACCTCCTGTGCATGAGTGGGGGGGATTGCCCTGCCGGGCTGGGCCTTCTGATGAAAAAAAATTAAGGTATCATCCAAAAATAAGCTCTAGTGCTTAGACTGGGTCTTATTTTTGGGGAAACACAGTACATACCACTTCACAATGCTTTACATTCCTCTCAAAGTGGTTTCCAGAGTCAGCATATTGCCCTAAAACAATCTGGGTCCTCATTTTACTGAGCTTGGAAGGATGGAAGTCTGAGTCAACCCTGAGGAGGTCAGAATTGAACTCCTAGAGTGAACAGTGACTTCGCCCTGCAGTACTGCATTCTAACCACTGCACCACTATAATCCTTCACTTTTCACATAGAAGGTTTCTCAATAGTACCAATCAGGACAAGTTTACTAAACAAATAATTGAGTGTCTATATAGAGATGTTATTCTTTACATACCTAAATACCTAGGAGCCATCTATAGAGGACCTTAACATTTAAAACCAGTATTTTGATTTTATCCAGAAACCTACCCGAAATCAGCTCACCACACTATAGGTATATATCTATAATCACTCTCATCTGCCTTCTTTACAACTGCACTTTCTGAGTAATCTTCAAAAATAAATCTAGATTTACTATTTTTTGTAAATACTTAAACACTTGGTCCTACCCCTAGACATTCAGTACCCTGTAAGGTGGTCTTCCAAACTTGTCCTGATTGTTTGATTTTATTCTTGAATTCCTTCTGGTATAATTGTTTATTGTTTATTTATTGCCATATTTCTGCTATTTTATTAACTCTATGTTACCATAATGTACATGAGCCCCAGTAGTACAGTGGTTAGAATGCAGTACTACAGACTATTTCTGCTGACCGCCATCTGCCTGCAATTTGGCAGATCGAATCTCACCAGGCTCAAGGTTGACTCAGCCTTCCATTCTTCCGAGGTCAGTAAAATGAGGACCCAGATTGTTGGGGCCAATATGCTGACTCTGTAAACCACTAAGGGACGACTGTAAAGCATTGTGAAGCGGTACATAAGTGCTATTGCTAGTGCTATTACACCGAACTGGCTTTCTCATCTTGTTTAGAATTTATTATGAGTCAAAGGCTGGTTTTCAGTCTTAAAGTTCCCCTTCTGTCAGGAAGCAATATGCCTTGATGCATGCTTTCAGTGCTTCAGCTCATTTTATGTCACACTGAGAAATACACAAATGAAAATATAAATGGGAGAATTGGAAGAAGGTTTTGTGCATGTGCCAAACATGGGCAGAAATGTTTTCTGGCTATATTAGCACTTCTGGATGAGAGGTGCTGAGCAAGGCAAAATGAAACAACATGTCTATTTCCTTCACTGTTAGAAAAAGAAGATGTCGATGCTTTGCAAAGCTGTTTCAAAGAGATGCTTCACATTAACTTTCATCAAGAACCCCTTTGAAGATTTGCACAGCCCTTCTTCATGTATCAGCCTCTGTTATTTTTCACATCTCAAATCACTATAGATAATTGGTTATGGAGAAGAAAGAGATTGCCCAGAAAGAGATGTTCCTTCCTTCCTTCCTTCCTTCCTTCCTTCCTTCCTTCCTTCCTTCCTTCCTTCCTCTATATTTGAACAATTTCTCAAAATGTATTGTAATATAGAAACAGACAAAAGCTGTGACTCAAATTAAGTCATTCCCTAGGTACCAATGTTTTGACTATATGTTCAACCTTGCATACAAAGGCAGGGAACACAGATGGAGGGCTGCTCCTTGGCCTTATTTTCCATAGATGACAGTTGAAATTGTCCACTGGCAAGACTATCCTGACCAGATGGCCATCTGGTTTTAGTCCCTCCTTCAAATGCCTGCACTTGATATCTTTACATAATTGTGCGTCAAAGACAGCTTTTAACAGTTTAACCAGCATAGGACAAACATTCAACACAGCCAAGATTTCCATACAAACTTGCCAATACAATGGCATAGGCTTGCACTGTCCAAATTGTAACACAACAGGCTTAATCAATGACAAAACAATATATAAAGCAGATGTTACCTTGTCAAATCTTCATTTAGCCTCCTGAAAGTGGGAGGCATTTTTGTCTTTGATGTTATTCATCTTTTGATGTTGGGGAATTGCTGGGCTTTATCCAGATTTTTTGGCTCCTTACTCAACAACTTTGAGATCTCTCTTTGAAAGAAGTCCGGAAAAATAGAGATCTCACATTATTTTTCTTCTCCCTAAATCATTCTAAGTATTGGGATCTTCCTCTAGAGGTATTCAAGGAGAACCTTCCAAGATGTGAAAGTTGTCTATGGAAAAATAAGTTAGCTTAGGCAAAAACACACAAGAAGAGTAGAAAAATAAGTGAGATATACTTTCATGCTGGAATGTTTTCTCATGCTTGAACATAGCCTCATGGGTGTCATTGAGAAGAATGTCTGCAAATATACACTGGATATAAAAGCATATCCTTACTCTCCTGGGTAGACAATCATTCAACACTCAACACAGTGGAAACAAAAAAATAATAGAAGCTGTAGTCCATCCTGATATCTTTCACATTTGTTAAGTTTCTCTTGCACATAATGTAATTTAAGTTTGTACACTAATCATTCAGCCCATGCATTATTTTTCAATTATACATCTCTGTATACGTACACATTACACACAAACATGCTTGCAATTTAATTTTGTCATTTTATTATATTATAGGTTTCAAAGCAAATGTGGGAAATGAACTACATTTGATAGAAATTGCAAATAATCAGACAAATAAAATTCAAACATGTTTACATAGTGCTGTAAACAGTTCCAGTTCTTCCAGAATCAATGGAAGAAAAAAAAACAGGAATTAAGTTAGCTATAATGAATTTTCAAAATGAACTGTAGTGTGAAACATGAAATAAAATCAAAACAAAGGGATGATTGTTGTATGTGTTCTTTTGCAATCATCTTGAAAGATATATAACATAATGTTATGTGATGTTTATTTTTGATTTCTGATATATCTAGAAGAAAATGTCTGTAGCTTTGCAGCATGGCAACAACCCAGCATTTGAATAAATACTATAAAACCAAAATTTCCATTCCATGGAAAGGCATGCACCAGATTTTCTGTACACCACCTTGAAAATGTCTTCTAATAAATCAGGAACCTAAAAATATTTCTTCCTTGATGGAACTTAGCACACCTTTTACAATAACCTGGAAACTTGTGTAAGATGAATTTCCTGCATGTCTCTCAAAATCATAAGATGTATAGTGATGCCAGTATTCAGAATTAATGATCCAAATTTTACAAGGTCAGTGGAACCTGAAGGTGTTCATTATATATACAAGCAGGGCAAGATTAAATCTAAAGCAGGCCTAGGGAAGTGCCAACCCCAACAGAATCAGATCCTAGGCTACTAAGTTAATAGGCACTGCCTAGAACAGTGGTCCCCAACCTTTCTGGCACCAGGGACCAATTTCCTGAAATACCATTTTTCCACGGACTTGGGGGGGGAGGCATTTAATTTAATGCCCCTGTGTCAATATTGACTCCTGGCAATTGCTTGGATAAGTTCATGCAGTTTTCTTGGGTGGATTTTAGAAGTGGTTTCCCTGCTTCCTTTGGCTGAGGGAAAGTGACTGGCAACCCTGAAGCAGGACTAGAACACAGTTTCTGGCCTGGTGCTTTAACTACTACATCAAACTGGCTCTCACATGATTAACAGAACTAAGTAAAAAACAACATGACTTGCACACAGTTCTGATAAGCTGGCATATTAAACGATGCAAAAACAAATGTCTCAACATTTCCCTTCCTGATAATTCTTTCTTTCTTTCTTTTTTTGTCAACACGTATATAGATAAAGTGAAAAAAAACCATAAACATGAGCAAAGAAAGTATATATAAGTAAATAAAGGGAACAGTAGGACAGGGAAGGTAGGCACACTGGTGTGCTTATGCATGCGCCCTTAAGGTAGTCTTCTACTACCTTAGGCATAGGCCAAACTCACAGCCCACAGGCCGGATGTGTCACATGCTGGCCATGCCCACGTCTGCTATAGGGAAGGGGGGGAAAGTCCCAATACATCACATGACACCACCAGGATGACATGAGTAGCCCTGTGCTACCTGATCATTGAGAGCTAACCAGCTCAAATCTAAAACCTCCCTTTCCCTATTTCTGGATGGTCTGAATTTTTGAACAGCTTCCTTTGTCTGTTTGGAGTTAAATTAAGCTTATTTGAAAAGAGACAGATGGCTCTTCTGCAAATCAGCCTTCAGTTGTTTGTCTCCTGTGCATAAATGCTCATGAAATGAAGCTGGATTTGAAAAAGTTCCTTTCCAAATTTCAGTGCTTTCTTTTGCCCTGAACATGATGTCTAAAATATTTTGTCTTCGTTGAATTAACTGACTGATTAGTGGATTCTCCTGCTCCTTTTCTCCTTATCTCAGGAAAACAACAATCACTTTTTTTATGAGTGGATCTTTCTGGATATATATACCTTTGAGAAAAAGAACATAGTTTGAGAAAAGTTACAAACAGAAGCAATTTCAACAATTTGCAAGTATAAATAGAGATTGTGCTCATGGCACACATATAACCAGATCAATTAAAGATCTAAAAAAACTCACCTTGTTTGGGATAGTTAATGATACAGGGTTTCAATATTTTCAGCCCTATGAATGTTCCTTCTGAATCAGACATGATAGCAGTGTTCCAATATTTGAGGGGCTGCCACAGAGAAGAGGAGATCAACCTATTTTTCAAAACGCCCGAAGGCCAAAACACCCAAAGGATTAATGGATGGAAACTGATCAAGGAGAGATTCAACCTAGAAATAAGGAGAAATTTTCTGCCTGTGAGAACAATCAACCAACGGAACAGCTTGCCTTCAGAAGTTGTGGGAGCTTCATCAATGGAAGCTTTCAAGAAGATATTGGATTGCTATTTGTCAAAAATGATGTAGGATCCCCTGCTTGGGTGGACGGTTGGATTAGATGACCTACAAGGTTCCTTCCAACTTCAATTAAGCAGGCTATGGTTGATGAATATACCTATTTTGTAACCAAGATATTACTGGAGTTGATCTAAATATGTTTAGGCAAGATTATCAATTGAAAATCCAACAGATTAAAAAAATAATATCCCAAACTTATTAAACTTTAATTATACCTGTTCCACTTCTAGTGTGCACATTATTTTTTTATTCAGTCCCATTGTGTATCTTGAGCAAGAAGCTCTTCTGCATTACTCACTAAGCATGGCAGGAAGATCCTTTATTAACCCATTAAGGAAGACATAAATGGATGATAATTGTCTTCCACTTATTACTAACCTGCTGGAAAGGCTGATTAAAATCATGTTTTTCATCTGCTGCCAATACAAGCCTTGCCTTTTAAACTCTTTTATGGAGCAGGGAATCTTCTTTTGGCAACGTGTAGCTGCTGTAGGGAACTTCATCTTTTGGCAATGGAAGAATCTGAAATCCTATGTTGTATCAAAGTGTCACTTCACCATAAATTATCCTTTCCAACAGAGATATCTGATGGGACCAGACAACAGGGAAGGGAAGTATCTGGAGAAAAAAACCCAGCTCTTTAGGTACCACCGATCGTACTAAATTTGCACACACAAACCATCACAGTAGGCAGAAAATATTCGATCCACAGAACTGGGTGAATGCACTTTTCAACACTTATCCATAAGCCTTCTGGAAGACCAATGGAGATGTATTATAAATGCACCCATACATGTGGATTAGATGTTGCAATGCCTAATCCAGAAAGTAGGCTGGATCATTTTACAGGAGGAAGGAAAAGGGGAATGGAATTTTCTGCAGTTGCTGCAGAGGTGACTGGAAGATTCCTCTGTTTCTGTCCACCTCTTTTTCTGCCATCCATGACAAAAGAAGTAACAGAAGAGAAGCAGAGAAGCAGATCTTCTGTTCATTCATCCAAGGGTCTTCAAACCTGGCAAGTTTAAGACTTGTGGACTTCAACTCCCGGAGTTCCTGAGCTAACATGACTGGAGGAGGAATTCTGGGAGTTGAAGTCCACAAGCCTTAAAGCTGTCAAGTTTGAAGACCCCTGCATAATCTCATGAACCATTTTGAGGGATCACACAATGGCAAAGAGGAAACCCTTCTTTCTACTCAACTGTTTCCTGTCTGTTTTCTTAAAAAATATTGTTGTGAGAGCTAATGAAAACCATGGATGACATATAAGGTTTGCAAGATGTTGAAAGCATGGCATGTGGCTTTCAAATCCAGTGATACGATGGCATTTAGGACAGCTGGAACCAATTTGAAAAGTGCCATAAAAAGAGCAAAGCAAGCCCATAGATAGAAAGTTCAGAATTTTTTCAGGACCTGATGAACACCAGGGATATGTGGCAAAGCATCCAGGCCATTACAGACTAAAAGGTGGCTCCATCATCTTGTAAGGGCAACACTGACTTTTTAAACAAGCTGAATACATTTTTTGGAAGATTTGAGACATCAAATAGCACCCCTGTGAGGAAAGCTGTGTCCTATCCTGTCGAGCATGTGCTTAGCTTTGATGTTACCTCTGTCTGGAGGACATTGTGGAAAGTTAACATTCAGAAAGCAGCAGGCCCAGTTAATATCCCTGGGCATGTTCTTAGAGACTGTGTAAACAATTGGACTTATATTCTTAACAGATATATTCAAGCTGCAGGCAGGGGTCCCATCTTGTTTTAAGACTGCCATTATTTTGACAGTGCCAAAAAAAGTCTACGATTACAGGTCTTAATGATTCCTGTCCAGTTGCACTTACATCCATCATTATGAAATGTTTTGAGAAGCTGATAAAGGACATTATTGTAGCCAGCGTCCCTCCAGAATTTGACTCACTTACCATCTAAATCACTCTACAGAAGATGCTATTTCTTCTGTTCTCCATCTGAGCTTGGTGCACTTAGAAGAAAGAAATACTCATGGGCAAATGCTGTTGGTTGACTTTAGTTCATTTAATACAATCATTTCTCAGCATCTAGTAGACAAATTGGGCTTTTTAGGCTTTAATGCTCCTTTGTGCAACTGGATTCTTCATTTTCTTATTGATAGGCCCAGTCTGTGTGAGTTAGGACTAATATTTTTAACACTATTTTCTTGAGCACAGGTTCTCCTCAGGGCAGTGTGCTAAGTCCACTATTGTTCACCCTGTTGACCCAAGGCTGTTGTGCAAGGTCTGTCAGCAACCATATAGTGAAGTATGCAGATGATACAACAGTTGTGGGCCTTATTCAGGATGAATAATGAGAGTGCTTACAACAAGGGGGTAGAGGGTTTGGTGAATTGGTGTAAAAAAAATAGCCTTTTCTAAAACGTAGAAAAAAAACTAAAGAGATCATTATCAGTTTTAGAAAAGCCACACACCACTGTCTGTGATGATTCACCTGTGAAGGTGGTTAGCAGCATCAGGTTTCTGGGTGTGCAGCTAATGAGTAGCCTAGCTTGGTCACTCAACAGGGTGACATTGGTGAAGTCGGCACTACAACACGTGGATTTTCTGCATTGCATGAGAAAAATACATCTTCCTTTCCCTGTTTTTATCACTTTCTATAGAGAGACAATCAAGAACCTCTTGTCAAATGGCATTACTGTCTGGTTTGGAAGAGAACAGGAAGGTGATACAAAGAATGGTGAGCATGGTAGAAAAGATTATTGGTACTGTAATTCACTTCCTTCTATCCAGGACACAGCACATAAGTGATGCTTGAGCAGGGTTTTCAGGATTGTCTGGGATGCTACACATCCTCTTCATGACCTGTTTTCCTTGTTACCTTTTGGAAAAAGTCTTTGTAGTATCCAAAGCAGAATATCTAGATTCAGTCACAGTTTTGTTCCATATAGTATCAAGCTTTTTTTTTTTGCTTTTGAGTTCCTAAATATTCAACCATAAGAATCCAGAAAAAGCTTTTTGAAATATAAAAAGTAGGATAAGACCAGTTCTGTCATATCCTGATCTCAGGATTTCAGAGAATTACACACTGATCCATTTAGAGACCCAAAGTGAATTTGTAGCTACTGTAATTTTGATCTGGGAGTTTTTCAGTTTATGATGTCTTCACCAACTCATTCAAGACATCTTGGAGAATATTACTTCATGTTTTGTCTTTCTGATAATTTTCAGTTTAAATCCTCTATTCCTACTATTATTCAAAATGATTGTCAAGGAACAGCAAATTGTAAAACTATTAGCTATTGAGAGTAAAATATTAGCAGATGGCAACTCTTGGTTGTCCTTGACTGATGTAAAAAAGCTAGGAAGAGTTGGATCTACTGGTAGGTGGCTGGGAGACCTCCAGAGAATACCATAATCATAGCATGGCAACTGGGTCATTTAAAGTCCTCCCACCAAAAAAAAAAAAAAAAAAAACCCAATGGCAACCCACTTCTATCTTATTGCCAAGAAATCTCTTTCTCTTTCTCTCCCTCTCCCTCTTTCTTTTCCTATTCCTCTCTCTAAATCTTTCTCTTTCTTCTCTCCATGTAATTATCTGAGATCAAGCTGCATATTAAGACACCTAGGACTTCTTCAGCTGATATCATCTAAGACAGAGAGAAGGCTGTCATTACTCACTGATGAACAGGTGCAGGATTATTATTGTAAAGAATATTTAAAGAATTATTGTTTAAGCCCGAAAGACAACACATTGTAGCTTATATAGAGTTCAGTGCATTGTTTGTGCATTCTTTCCATTATAGAATCTGCATAGCATGCTGATAGATATATTAAATCTTGTAGCGTTCATGCCATTTAGTAAGTACTGTGATTTGAATGTATACCATGCTTTTAAATCTGCTTGATATGCAATAGAGGCACTAGTTCAAATGAAGCCCTAGGAAGAAAGTGTTTTGGAGTCTGCATTGGTATAAGTGGAAAAGAAAGGTTAGACTGCTAATTCTTAGCACAGATTTCTCTATGGATGAAAAACGATTCATCCCATTTTGTTCAATAATGTTTAAAATTATTGTTCAGCTTTCATGATACTGTAGGTTTATGTGCACATTCATATAGTTATTGCTTCTGATTGATAATGCTTTCCCAAAGGTGCTTTTTCAAAAGGCAATTGGACTTTATTTCTTTTTCCTTGAAGACATTTTGCTTCTCATCCAAGAAGCTTCAGTTCTGACTGAATGGTGGAGAATGGAAAGATTTATATTCCTTGCAGTCATCTGGTGGTTAGCACTCTCTCTGAGAGTCCATGAGACCACTTGGAGGTTTATCTGGGCCCTCTGGATCACCTGGATTGTGCAAATGGGTGTGGCACCTTCTTGGAACTACTGAAACTGATTGATAAAAATTACTGAAACTGATTGATAATACTAATATGTTCCTCTCCATAACCAAGGCTAATATTTATGGTTTTTCTCATTGAGGAGAGAAGAAAGTTGATTCCAGTAGATGTTCCTATCTAAGTGGTCTGATCTGACATCTGTACTGTTTATTCTTCCAGTAAATGTCTAGGGAATTATTTATTAGGGACTTGTCAATTTGGAAAAAGAGTAGCTGAGAATTCTATAAATATTGGTGAGACATACTGTATATCATAAAAGCTACAATATTTTTTTTTTGCAACAGCAATAAGACTGGGGGAAGAGAACAATATGAGAATACTAAAGATCATTTTCATAAGGGAAATTGCTGGGTAAGCCAAACAACATGAATTGTAATTCTAACAGAGATCAAAGAAAAGCTTAAAGCATCTGTAGAAACCTAATTGTAAAATATATTTAACTTATGTATGTTTCTATAGGATGTATATTACAAAGCATATAATCAGTAAACTTTTAATCAGGATGATTAGGGGACTGGAGACTAAAAACATATGAAGAACGGTTACAGGAACTGGGCATGGCTAGTCTAGTGAAGAGAAGGACTAGGGGAGACATGAAAGTAGTGTTACAATATTTGAAGGGCTGCCACAAAAAAGAAGGGGTCAAGCTATTTTCCAAGGCACCCGAAGGCCAGACAAAAAATAATGGATGGAAAGTGATCAAGGAGAGATCCAACCTAAAAATAAGTAGAAATTTTCTGACAGTGAGAACAATCAACCAATGGAACAACTTGCCTTCAGAAGTTGTGAGAGCTTCATCACTGGAGGCTTTCAAGAAGAGATTGGACTGCCATTTGTCAGAAATGGTGTAAGGTTTCCTGCTTGGGCGGGGGTTGGACTAGATGACCTACAAAGTTGCTTCCAACTCTGTTAATCTGTTAATCTCATAACAAACCCCTCCCCCCCCAGAAAAAGCTCAAGACGTGACAACATGTTTGAACTCTTAGAGATCTGAGCACTTGGAAAATCCAGTGCAGCAGTCCTAATAATAGGATTTGCACAGAAATGTAATGAAGATAAGTTAGCCGCACTTTGGCAATCAGTACTGAACAGTTTGATGAGTGTGTATGTATATTCAATATGATATGATCTAAGTAATGGAAGAATTAAAAAAAATAGCTGTTAGATATAAATAATGCCTATGAGATTCATTGATTTCCTACTTATTATTTTCCTGGCAATTATGACATCTGCCAATATTCTACGAGAAATATCACACAAAATGCTTAATGTTCCAGGAAAGCTCCTATTCTACTTGTGGAAAAAATTTCTCCAGTATTACAGAAACTCCTGTAGGTGTCTCTGTTGCTCTATTGTTTGTGAGGAGAGTTATTATTATTATTATTTTTTTAAATGCATCTGTGATATGCAAGTGGCAATACTGGGAAAATGTCAACCATGAGAAGTTTCATTGATAGCTAGCTTCTCCAAGAGTAGTATCAAGTTCAATGTTGGCTGTTTCTTTTCTTGTGTGCTAATTAAGGAATCAGACACTCTGTAGAGATTCAATTTGTAAAAGATCAACTGCAGAAGGTTTGTGCTACTGAATTTTTTTTTTCAGTATAATGATCAACTGTGTGGATTGTCTTCCAAGCACAGAGGTGCAGGACAAGAAATGGCAATGTTCTATCAGGCCTCATGACAGCAAAGCTCTGGAGGTCTTTATCTTAATTGTTTAATAAATCCTTAGAGATTTCCTTAAAAATAATAATAATAAAAGACTGTTGGAATCAATCAAGCATATATCTGTATAGTACAAGCAGTTACTTGAAGGTCTGTTACTCAAAATCCAGATGTGTAGCTACCTCATCAAGTATTTAAATGTAAGATGAAGCCACAAAGAGAGGATTTCAGAATGTTACGTTTGCATCATGCCTGGTACCTCCAATACATCAATAAAAGCTGTTTTTATGTTTTTTGATATTTTATTTGCAGAGTTCCTCTGTAGAGATGGATGGTTTTAAAATTTGTTAAATAAATAAATGTTAAATAATAAAAAAAGCTCCTGTGTCAAGATAATTTTAAATCAACAGTAGAGGAAGATAATCTAGGACAAGGATTTGAAGACACAAAATGAAGTATTTCCATTGATGATAAGAAATGCAGAGTGGTATTAGGGAAGCTATTTTACACTATCTATTGAGAATGATTAAATTAAGGCTGACCTATTTCACATATATTTGACCCATTAAGCACTAACATGCTTAAAATATTCAAAAATGCCATTAAACATATCCTATCTTTTATACTTTCCAAGTGGACAGGCAGTTTGGTAATCTTTAAAGATGCAATTATATTAGCCATTTGTTCTATCTGGTCAAGTTATCTGTTTCTCTTCTTTATCAAGGACTGTTGGGGAGCAAAGTGGAAATGATTATTCAATTACAGCACTCATTATATTGTCCAATTTCAATAATTGCATATCGTCCTAAAGTTACTTCAATACCTGAAAGGACACATTTTGATTAATGTGGAGCACATAAGCAGTCTTTTACAAAGAGGAGGAGGGCTTACATGTTTTCCAGGGCCAAATCAGATAATCTGTGCTTACAAAAGCATATAGATAAAAACATTCAGATAAAGAGAACTAGGGTCCCTCATACAAATCAAAACACCATTTCAAAAGTTTCATATGGAGAGGTCACAATGGGGATTTCATTGTATTATCACATTAAGAGCTCCAGGATACAGGGACAACATTATTATTACTTTTTTAATGCTTTTATATAGATCCACATTCATAGAGGTTTATTTCAGTCTGATGTGTGGGTGCCACCATACTAGATTATCTCTTAAATTTATTACAAAATTTAATTTGGATGGATGGATGGATATAGAATAGAATAGAATTCTTTTTTGGCGAAGTGTGATTGGACACACAAGGAATTTGTCTTTGGTGCATATGCTCTCA
>JANHJO010011061.1:4329-16045 GCA_032468235.1 Pseudoxyrhopus heterurus
TCGCAGGTAAGGCGGCGGGGGCGGCGGGGCGGGCGGGGCAGGTCCGGCGGCGGGGCGATTGCAGGGCTCTTTCCCCTCCCCGCAGGAGTGGGAGGAGCGGCGGCGGCGGAACATCGAGCAGATGAACGAGGAGATGGAGAAGATAGCCGAGTACGAGCGCGGGCAGCGGGTGAGTGGGGCCCCGGGGGGAGGGCGAGCGGGCGGCGGTCCCGGGCTCGGCTCAGGCCCGCTGCTTTCCTCTGGGCAGGACGGGCTGCAAGAGAAGAACCCGGTCCGCAACTTCCTGGACGACCCGCGGCGCAGCGGCGTCTTCTCCGAGGCCGGCAGAAGGGAGGGCAGCCGCCGCCACGTCCGCAACTGGGGGGGCGCCGACTTTGACAAGGTCAAGACGGGCATGGAGCCAGACGAAGAGCCGCCCTCGCTGGTGCGTTTGAGAACGGTGTATGTCTGTGGGGCGGCCGTTGTGGGGTCGCTAATCCTCCTTTCTGGGCTGGTGTGAGGCAGCTCCTGCGCGCCCACGCACGCACACACTGGGTTTCTCAGTGGGAGGTTCTCTGGCTGGCCCTGGAGCACAGGCAGCCGCGTGTGTGTGTGTGTGTGTGTGTGCGCGTGGGAGGGCCCCCGGCCTCAGCTGGCCTCTTCTGGCAGGGCCGGGGCAGTGGCCGGCGCAGGGGCCTGAAGACGACCTTGGATATGACACTTTCCATGACTGGCCGCGAACGGGCTGAGTACACTCGCTGGAAGCAGGAACGGGAGCAGATCGACCGGGATCGCTTGGCCCGGCACCGCCAGCCCACTGGAGAGTGGCGCCGAGAATGGGATGCCGAGAAGACAAATCCCGCGTAGGTGCCCCGATCGCACGGGGGTGGGGGGGTGGCTGACCCTTTTTGGGGCAGGGGACCAGGAGGGGATCTCTGTATTAGCTGCAGGAGTGGGAGGGTCTCCCTTACCTCTGGCTTCTCATCTCCACAGGCTGAAAGAAGGCAGCGAGCTTCGAGGCTCTTCGGTTGACAAGCAGGGTAAGGAGGGAATAGGAGCTGTGGGTGCTTCCTCTTCTCCCGAGTGGGGACGGTGCCACAGGGCGGAGAGTGGGCATTGGACAAGCATCAACTCCCTTTGGACCCCATCTCCTTGCTGTTGTAGAGCACTCCAAGCACCCTCCCAAACTGCCCACTTTTGGGGAGTTCATGGTTGGGCAGCCTGGGGACCGACACCGGAAGATTCGAGGCCGTGGGCGCCCCCGAGGGAGTCTTCCCAAGTCCTACAGGTGAACACAGGCTGGGAGGGTGAGAGCTGCAGCAGGGGGGGGTCTCTGCTCATCCTGCCCTGGTGCGAGACTTTTGACTCAGTCTTGACTTGTCTCTGCAGCATGCACGACAATAGGTGGGAAAAGGAGGAAGCAGACCGGACACCGCCTGCATCTGCAGGGGAGGATAAGGTGGAGGCTGCCTCTGTGCTGCAGGTGGGGAGGGCTGCATGTGGGCCCGGCAGCCAGTGTTTCTTACTGTTCCCCAAACCAATCTGGGAGACCCAGGTGGGCCTCTGGGGCGCTCTCCCATGGCCCGGGGTTAGAGGCCTCTTCTCAAGCCAACTGCGATCCACGATTGAGTCAGAAATGGTTCTTAGATCTCCCTTACGATCCTTTTCTCTCCCGCCCTGGGATCCCCCAGGCAGAGCCACAAATAGCAGCAGCGACTGAAGAGGATGAGGATGAGTGGGAGGATGTCAGTGGGGAGGAGGAGGAGGAGGAGGAGGAGGAAGAAGAACTTGAAGCCAACAGCAGCCAGGATTCTTCCTTGGAGGAAGATGGGCCTCGTCCCTCCTGCTCCCCCCTACGCCCGAGGAAGCCCAGACAACAGCCCACCCTTCGGTCTGCTTCACCTCGAGAGGCTGCAGCCATGGAGAGGCTGCCCGTGAGCCCCTTGGGGCCAGCAGAGGGATACGAGCCTGTGTCCGACTGGGGGGAAGAGATGGAGATGCGCTCTCCCCGGGCCAGCCACAGCAGCCAAAGCCCCTTGGCTGCACCCAGGGAGGAACTGCCTGCTGGGATTTCTGGTAAAGGACAGGCTGTCCTGAAGGTGGAGGGCTCCTGAGGCAACCCTGGAGAGCTGGGGCAGGAGGGTGCATTTTACTACGGGATGCTGCTCAGTGCTGTTCTTCCCTTCCTGCAGGAGTAGGTTCCCTGGTACCACAGGCAGCGCAGGGATTTCTTCCCATGGACCCCTCAGCAGGAGGGGCAGCTTCTGCTGCACCCAGAGCCTCGGAGGCAGAGATAAAAATGGATGCAGAAATGCCCGAGCCCAGAGAGGTGGCTGGCCAAGCAAGGTGGAAGAAGGGGGTGAGTAGGGATTTTAGCTTAAGGTTTAAAATATGCATGCATCATTTTATCATTATTTTGGGGCATTTTTGCTGGTCTTCAGCCTGAAAGGCCACCAGAACAATAAATAGTTCATAACAGGGCACTTCTTGCCCATCTAAGAAGTTGGAAAGAAGAAAATGAGTAAATGAACCATTTCAGTTCAAAAACTGAAGGTCTCCCCAAAAGTGTTAGGCTGAGTTTGAAGACCCTGCTTAACCAACTTAACAGCTTGAAACTTAACAGCCCATTTGTAGAATATGCTCAGCTTGCTTAATTTTAAGTTTTGTGACTTGGCATATTGTCCCAATACAGTTAGCTTGGTTAATTTATGGCGCTGTGTAGCGCACAAGTATCAAAGGCTAGTTAATTTGGTCACTGGTTGGTCGCTTGATCTCAGAGAAGCTCAGGATCCCCTTCGACCAGGTCTTTGCCTGCGGCCAGCCACCTTCCAGTTGCTGTTTCGTGCTTGGTGACTTTTTCTCTCCTGCCCATCAGGAGCCTTTGGAGACTGAGGCACCCGAGGCTGCCCCCTGACGGTTCTTTTCCGGGGCTGGTTGGAATGCAGCTGGCAGCCTGCCGAGAACTTGAGCCAGACCATCAGAGCTGCTGGGTACAGTTGTGACACACACGTGCCTTCTGCATGTTTGTGGCACTCTTGAACATTCTCCAGAGTTTGGGTTAAGCCAGCCCCCCTGCCCCCATCACCCTTTAGTGCTCTTAACACACAAATCATGGACAAGCAGGGCCTGCAGCTCCGCTCGCAAACCTTCTGCAATCTTCCTTGGATGGGAAAAGTAGTGTCCTCTCTGCAGCCCAGTCTTTGTGTAGGAGGAGTGACCTGGGCCCTGGGAGAGTGTGAGGCCCTTCCTGTCATGGGCTTCTCCATCATCATGTACGAAGTAAATAATTTCTTGACAATAAAGCTTGCATGTGTCTTGTCTTCCTGCCTGCCGCATGGTCCTCTCAGAAGTGCAAGTGGGGAGAGAAGAGAGACCTTGTGGACGTGCCTGGGGAACGGAGTGACGGTGGGCGCAGAGGATCATTGCTGGAGCGGAAGCGATAAAAGCTTGAATCATTTCTTGGAAGGGAGGAAGTCTGGCCTGTGCTGAAGAAACTAGCTGCCCTCTGCCAAGGCTCTGACACCATGCTGACCAGCGATAGGGAGTCAAGGAGTGGCTTCTGGATAGCTTCATTCTCTCCCTGGTTATTTTGGCCCTGCAATAGGCATCTGGAAGTACATGGTGGTGCCTAAAGCTTGACTATCTGGGTTCCCCAGAGTCTCTCTTGATCCCATTAATCATGGTTGGAATGGGTTGCCCTGGTAGTTGCAATGTTTCCTTCTTTCTCCTTGGTAAATTCATTTGTTAATGGCAGGTAGGGAGACTTCCAGCCTGAAGCCCGAGGTTTGTGTGGGAGGATCTTGGGACATAATGCTCTTGCCCCTCTTATGTTCATAACATGAAAATGCCAGATGAGTTCGTCTGCTGACTCTGGGCCAGGTATCACCAGTGTAACACCTGAAAGCCACTTACCGACATGTCACTTCGGCCCACAGCAACAAGCAACCTGGCACCTCTGCCTAATGTGCTGCCTAATCCAAATCTGGGGGTTCCTCAGTCCATTTGGTTTTGGAATGCTTCAGTCTCCCCCCTCGACAGGGTAGTGGAGATAGTACTTCCCATGTAAGGGGATCCCCTTTGGAGCGAACTTTTGCTTCAGGCTATTGGAATGAGCCCATTTCCTGGTCCAGGTGAGGTTGGCTGCCACCTGAAAGTCTGATTAGGAAGATGGATGTCTGGGTGGCTTCTGAAAGGTATTCGGGGAATTTCTGCCCACTGTTTGCTTGGACTCTGACATCCGGAGTTGGCCTGGGCTCCCAATGAGTTTGCCTCTGAGTGGTTTCCCTCTGGCCTTTGTTCTGGACTGCAGCTTGGTTTCTTGAGGAGCTCAAGATGTGTCAGTCCTGCCCCAATCTGATTCCTTAGGAAAGAAAGGCCCTTGACTCTATTTGGTTAAAGCAAAGGGTTCTTTTACTAAAGGTGTTGGTTGCATGTAAAGTCAAGCCAGCTCTGAACTTTGGAAAGATACAAAAATGATAGCCCACAACCCATCCTTTCCCTTCCCCCTCCCATGACCCGTCCGTTTCAGTCCAACGGAGCTTTCCAAAATGTTTTGAGTCTGCTGAGATGTTTGAGGATTGTCCTCATAGTTCTGAGGGTGCCTGGCCTTAGGATGCTAATACAAAATGAATGCGGTTGTTCTGGTCTTTATCACCTGTCATTCCCCTCTCCCGATTTCCCATCACGTATTCACGTACACGCACAGCTTTATTGCCCTTCTATCCTCTGATGACAGAATGCCTCTGAGGTGCCAAGCTGAACCAGGCAGAGCTGACTATGTGGGATGTGATTTCATATCAGGCACAAAGGATCAGGATTGTATGTTAAGTTGCAATTCAGATTCTTATTGGTGAAGCCTAGCCACTAGAATCTAGTTCTAAACTGGCACCAGAAAAGGGCGAGTGGAATTCAAGAAGGCTTGTACTTGGAGCATTTATGGAATTGTAATAATGCTAAGCTGATGATGTGCCCCCCCCCCCCGTTTGTTCTACATGCAACCACTAAACAGTGTGGGAGAACCTGGCACAGCTGGGAATAAGCACATTCCCATTACTTCTATAGCTAAAACTAAGAAAGCTGGATTAAAACAATAGAGAAACTGGACATGAGCATAAGCCTCAAAAGTATGGAGGTTGTTGATCGCCTGAATAATGAACCAACTTGCTCTAGAGTTTATGCCAACGTGACTGCAAATCGAACAACCAGACAGCTTCTTAAGAACGGCAACTCCGATCGAAGACCACCAAAACACATGATTGAGATCAACAGAAATGAGGATGGAACAACTCGGGAGAGGGCGGTATAGAAATCTTATTAAAATTAAATTAAATTAAAATTAAACTAAGTGTCTGGAGGTTTTCTTATCCAGGTCATGGCTGCCCCAAAGCTGTTTTTCAACAGAACTGGACTTTCTTGGTCTTCAAAACCAAGAAAGTCCATTAGTCTTTTGAAAAGCCCCTCTGGGATGAAACGAGTAACTTATCATCCCCATTTACTATGGAAGAATGGAGTAAGGAAGACTCAGCCATGGAAGGCTGCTGGCTTGGACGACTTCTTTATTGAACAGATAAAGCAATTTGGACCGAAAGTGAGATGGTGGCTACTATAAATGCTTGGAACAATGTAAGATTCCTGTGTCTGGCGAAAGACTACAGTTGCAGCTGTTTTAAAACCAGGTAAAGAGGCCAATCTCCCTAAGAACTACTGCCCAATTTCTCCCTTGTGTCAGACTTACAAAATTGCCTCACTGTAGCTGTAGAACCCTTTCTCATAGGGCAACAGGTTGGATTTTGTCCTGAAAAAAGTTGCCCTGCATAGATCCCTAATTTAACCCTGTATATTGACGATGGATTCAAAAAGGGCAATGTATTCACAGATCTCATGGCTGCATATGATAACCATCAATCTTGGAACACTGAAGCAGAAAGTTTATGATGTGACTAAAGATTTTAAACGTACAAATATCATTAGGAATCTGCTTCAGAACCACGTTTTTTGTGGAGTTCCGGGGAAGGCGAGGTAAATGGAGGAATCAAAGGAACGGCTTACCACAGGGTTGTATATTGGCTCCTGCTCTTTAATATTTACACCAATAATCAATTGCTTCCTGTAAGTAATAACGGCAATATGTATGCTGACAATTGAGCAATGACTACAAGGATAAACATTTGAAAAGGTTCAACCATGTTTTAACTGAAGCCCTTTTAGAGCTGGAGCGATACTATTTTGCTAACCACTTAAGGCTAAATACAGTAAAAACACAGGTACGTGCTTTCTGTCTTCGCAGTAAGCAGGCTGCTAGGATGTTATTGGAGCATTGCTACAACCTTTAGGGATCAATATTTAGACAGACAACACCCTCTCTATGGCCTGCAACCAGCTCCGCTGAGACTAAAATCTAGGAAAAGCTTCCTTAGGTCAGCTTGAAAGACTTCAAAGAATTTAAAAGCAGTGAGGATGGATGGAAAGGTACAAAGAACACTTGATAGAAGCAACGGAGGAGCTGACATCTGGGTATTGCAAAAGTGGAAAAGATGGAAATTGTTAAACAGACTGTGCATGGGTTCAAGAGCCAGAGGCACTCTGAACAAAGGGGGCTATCTGGCGGCTTCTGCCTTTGCGGATTGTGGTGACATGCAGACAACATGTACAGTATGTACTGTGTACCAGTCCTTTGTGCCCTCATCAGTGCACACTTGAGGACTTCATGGCAGTGCAACAGAATACAATGTTGCTAGTTTCTCGACAAGATCTGTTTAACTAGTACATACTTTGATCTTGTATTTTATATTTTAAATTTTATTTTGCATATTGTGCTTTATCTTAATTGTGATGCTTCTGACATGAATAAACAAACAGGCCTGAAGCAAATCTGAGCAGAGATGGATCGGTTCGGGCCAGACTCTTCCCGCTCTGCAGAAGGCCAAGACTTGATGCAAGAAACATTGCAGGCTGCTTTGGGCAGAGCGCTGGGAGAGAATGAGTATAGTAACGATTCAGAGATGTGTTCCAGCAGGGCGAGGTGCCATACATATAGTGGTGTAAGTAGCCTCATGTCAGGAGTCCATACTGGCTTTCCCCCTTGAATTATACCTGATCCGCAGGTAGTCTGCTGCCTAGTGCAGCAGCCAAGGTTGCAGCAATTCTGTTCACGTGGCCTGATATCCATAAGGGGTGAGCAAATGTACTGGAAGGTAGCTGGGCTTGCAGGAGTTCTCTCTTTCCTAATAATGCTCTGCACTATTTGTGGAGTGACACCCTTCCACGTTTCCTCCTTGTACCTGTAACATTGGTAAAAAAATAGTTCAGTGAAATTTTGCCCCAATGACAGTCTATGCATTCTGAAGAGACATAGGATTACTTTCATGTGCAGCATTGCATGTTGACATGATATCCCCAGAACATTGCTGGCATTAGTTTGTCCAAGAAACTCATCCCCCATTGTAGTACTCTGCGGTCTTCTGAAAGGAAGCTGGCAGAAAAAGAACTCAGCAGGATGGTAGCTATCCAGCAGGATGGCAGCAGGAAAATGTCCCACTGGGGCAAGGGTGGTGGTGTTTCAAATTAATAGAGGATCCTCTCTTCTTAGGATCTCAGCCTGGCCATATGAAACCTGGTTCCTGGCCACCCTTTGACGAGGTTGCTTACAAATCTCCAAAGTCCCCAGGCTCCTAAAGATGCAATAAGGATGATCTTCCATGTATCCTAGGATCCTGCATGCTATGTCTTGTCTTGGGATGAGAGGGAAAACCCCACCCTGACCCTTGAGTGCTCTTCTCTGACTTGGAACAGCCGGTGCGAAGCTAGAGGCTAGGTTTAAGGTGATGGCCTCAGCAATAGGTGGGTAGGTGTTTTCATTCTGCAGCCTGCAGGACATGTGCATAAGCCTGAGGGTCATCAGGGGCCAAGGAAGGCATGTCTCACGTGCTTTCCCAGAGCCCTGAAGGTGTCCAATTATTTAGGGGCCAAGTAGCATTTTTGACCTAACGAAGATCTGTAGGATCAACATTTGGGAGATGAAGGTATCCAATAAATACCACAAGGATATCCTATTAATATTTGACTTAATTTGGTGCCTCTGGTTAGGAAACACTTTTAAAAAAAATAAAGTCTAGCTTCCTCTTTCAGAGTGTCCAAGCCCCAACTTGCAAAATTGCCATCTTGAGTCATCTGGAGCAGAGGCATTACAGCAAGTACTTGTTCTCCATCGTAAGTGCAGTTTCTGTCTTTTTTCCCACCCGGGACTGTGTAGGGGTAAGGGAGGATGAAGACCTTCTTTCAGGCCTTTACACATTGGATTGATTTTCCTGTTAAACTGTGCATCTTTTAAGGATATATATTTGCTTTGTCTGGTAATCCGCACGCACTTTTGCATCACAAGGGATCTTTCCAGCTCTTTGGATACAAATGATTAACAAGAGCCAATGGGATTTGTCTGCACTGATTTTTCTTTCCAAGTGCTGGAGGGCGGGCTCCCTCCTCCCAAAGCCAAGGAGAAGAAGGAGCCATTGCAGAGTGCCCACTCCATTCCTGGGCAGCAAGGCTTCTTCCTGGGCCATCCTGAGCAAAACAGGTTTGGCAGTGGGGAGAACTGCCCCTACTGACCTCAGTAATTTCATCTAGTCTAATGGCAGATTTGGGTATAAATCAGAGAAATCGAGATTTAATGAGTAATGTTTAGTTTTTTAAACCAGGTCAAAGATCTTCTCTTACAACTGTGGCGGGAGCTATCTTTAGGAGACTCATTCCTCACTCTCTGGGATCTTTGTGGGCTTCAAATGTATACATCCAAGATACCACCGAACAACAGCATCCGTTTGCTTTATCATTTGCTGTCAGATTAGGCAATGTATGTGGGGGGGGGGGAAAATCTGCAGATTCATATTTTTAGATTTGCTGACTCTTTCTCGTTCCCTCCCATCCATGACCGCAGAACTTGTGATGGAAACTAGATCCTACGTACCAAAGTAAGCTGTCCAAAGCCATTTGCAGTTGAATGTCTTCTAAATTTAAAATTGGATATCCTTTTTCTTAGGATTCCACTGAACATGAAAAATAAGCAATGAGAAAGCACCAGACAAAATAGTCAAGAGATTTACAGCACAAAGTTAGCTCGAGGTGGAGGTGACAGACTTACGCAGATGAGAACTGAGTACTGCTGTCAGCCAAGACTGTCACTTCGCTGGGCCCTGGTAAAGATGGTAGAAACAGCAATTTGCCAAAGTTTGTTATTTATTAATATTTAAAAGCTCTCCAATAGCTGAAACTCTCTGGACTATTTACAATAAAATGCACTAAAATCTACAACTGAAATAAATATGGTATATATAGAATAAAATCAAATAAAATGTAGAATGAAAACTACATACAAATTTGGCAGCAGCACTGTGGTCATTCAAAACCTAAAAGGATGCAAATTAAAAGGCAATTAAAAACCAAAGTGGAAGGAAGAGGGCAACTGTGCTATATTTTGCCTGAAATTCTTATATAGTTCTGAATTTGTTCTGCCATACAGATCTTCCAACCCGCAAACAGTTTGTGAAGGATGAAATATTGTTTCTGGAACATGTAGTGGCAGTTTTTTTAAATAGTTGGGCTTGCCAGCACCCTTGATGAGGCCAATATGCGGTGGGAGGGCAGCTGTCTTTGAGGACCAGGATGTTCTACAGAGCCACAATTCAGTCTATTTGCTTGCATGCCGCGTCTTCTAGGAACCCTGCAATTCTACTTTGCCGATCTAGATTTAGCATGTTATGTGAACCCTGAGTTTGTAGGATTAAAATATTTACTTTCGTATTTAGCCACTATTTCTAAATATTAGATATGCAGACTCTGCCTCTTGCTGTGTCACTGACGTCTTCTCAAACTAGTCCATGCTTTTTAAACCATACATTTTTACTTTAATTATACCTTATTTCAGCTGATCTTGGGGTTTTTCTTTTCAACCATGAGGTGTTTGAATATGTGTTTCTCCATCAGCTTTATTTCTAATCTTCCCCCTTTGTTCTGGGTTTTACCAACTTTTTATAACCATTTGAGAACTTCTTAGAATGGTTTATCAACAAGTGAGAACTCACCAGAATAGAGAGAGATCCAAACTGGGTTTAAAAAACAATTGCCTTTTCCTGAAACAGATGAAGTTGGTCTCCATCTCTTGGGGGCAACACCCACCTCCTCTCTTCCTTGTCCCTTTACAGAACTCTCCACCACTTGGGGATGGATTTCCCTGTGGAAGGCGTTCCTACCATTTCTGACTACGATTATTCGAGCTTCTCAGAGGGCCCCCTCAGCATAGAGAAGAGCAGCTTGAGTCCCCTCGTCCTGGTGGCCATTATCCTCTATGCCGTGGTGTTTCTAGTGGGCACGCTGGGCAATGGGGCTGTCATCTGGGTGATGGGATTCCAGATGCAGCGCACAGTGAGCTCACTCTGGTTCCTTAACCTCTCGGTAGCAGACCTTCTCTGCTGCCTGTCTCTGCCTGTTCTGGCTGTGGTCCTCGGCTCCGAGCAGCGCTGGGTGCTGGGAGATTTTGCCTGCAAGCTCTTGTCCTCTATCATCATTCTCAACATGTTTGCCAGCATCCTGCTGCTGACCCTGATCAGCATGGATCGGTGCGCCCTCGTGATGAAGCCTGTCTGGTGCCAGAATCACCGTTCGACCCGCTTAGCCTGGAAACTGTGTGGTGTAGCCTGGGTTTTTGCCACCTTCCTCACTCTGCCCTCCTTCGTAACCAGAAGAACAGAATACAAGGATTATAACCAGACGTCCTGTGTGGTCGACTATGGCCTCTTTGGTGTAAATCACCAAACTGTTGCGGTCTTTGTGGCCGTCACACGCTTCCTCGCTGGCTTCCTGGTCCCTTTGGTAGCCCTCAGCCTCTTCTATGGGCTGCTGGTTCTGCGTGTGCGCAGCAGTCGTTTCTCACGCTCCAAGAAGATCCTGAAAATGGTCGTGGTGGTCGTGGTGGTCTTTTTTGTCTGCTGGGCTCCTTATCACGGGATTGGGATGATTCTGGCCATTGAGTCTCAGAGGAGCCCCCTCTTCCGTTCCCTGAACCAAATGGACCCTCTGATTGTGGCTCTCGCCAGCACCAACAGCTGCATCAACCCTGTCATCTATGTCATTGCAGGCCAAGACTTCAAGGCTAAAATCCTGCGCTCGCTGAGTGCTGTGCTGCGCAACATCCTGCATGAGGAGCTGTCAACAGCCCCCTCCCAGGCCGGAGGGGCCGCTCAGGGCCCCTGCAGCACCACGAAGGATCAGAGCACTAACACAACCGTGTAAGCCCTTCCAGAGCAAGGCCACTTGCTTCTAGCTATGTGCCTGCTCCCCTCCGGCTAAAAACATATTCACAGCAGCTCTCTCTGGCCATTCTGTACCAGTTTTGCTATGCAGTGGGACCAACTGCCTAAGATCCAGTAACTGTAGCTGACTCTCGGACCACCGCTTCCCTCTTATTCAGTGATAAAAATAAATAAATGGACAGAAATGTACCTAAACTTTCATGTATCGCTTCAGTATGTCTGACTATGTGTGTGTATCTGTGTATAAATATAAAAGTTAGGAAATATTACTGATATACTAATCTTTCATTTATTGCAACTTATATGGCACTTCATTCTATAATTGTCTGGTTTGGCTCTGCAACCAAACAAGACAGGCACAGACTCCAACGTATAATTAGAACTGCAGAGAAAACAATTGCTACCAACCTACCTTCCATTGAGGACCTGTATAC
>JANHJO010011066.1:29386-42409 GCA_032468235.1 Pseudoxyrhopus heterurus
TGATTGAAACCTCTTGGCATCCTGGTAGTACTGTACTTAAGGTGGGCACAATGCCTCTCTTGGATCTTCTTATATGAGGAGAACGGTCTTAGATTACAATGTGTTTTTGCTCTAACAGGTTTTGACCACTACCCTTACTAGCAATGACTATTGTTGTACCTCACTGCTGAAGTACATTGAAGATCAAGGTTTCAGACACCAGCAGCATGTTTCTAGAAGTCTCATCAGTGGGAACCTCAGTTCCAGAGTATTTTCATCACAGAGGACAGGAGAAAAATTTACCAACTTCTTTGTTCCCCAGCATCCCGTGTCCCTGTTAAGATAATTCAGAGAACTGAAGGAGTCTACAGAAGAATAAGGGAGGTGACCCCAGGAGATGAAGAGGAGGGAAGGAACCAGTAAAAATTATACCCACCAGCATTTTCCAGAAAGATCTAATTGATAGGATCTCCTTTCTTTCCACGAATGAAAGGAGAATCCTTCCGCTTGTGATGGGGACATCCTTGATTAAACCTTGGGTTGCTTAAAAAAGAGGTGAAATGAATAACAAAATGAATCAACCTGTTCAAAATTCAATGTGATTGTTGAAGAACAAATTTCCAATGTCCTATGGAAAAAATTAAATTCATAGTTTAAACTCTATATTCCGGGAATGTATCATTAGCTTAGGAAAGGAGTGAGTTAAAATGTGATGGGCCCCTTTTAGCAATTGACCTGGCATGGTCATGCACATATACTAAAATACTTTAGCTAAACATACTTTAGGAATAAAGCAATTATAATGCTCTTAAAATGCTGAAAAATCCACAGTACTGGTGAATATTATTTGGTGGCATTTCATGCCTTTCACAGCTTTTAACTGTCCTAATGTGAATGTCATGTTTTCATCTCGATTCACAGCTAGCCACACCAGCATTATTTTCCTTTGGCTCTGTAACACCTGTCTTCTTCCATTTTAGAAAGGGCCCTGCAACTTAAAAGTAACAAAAAGGGGAAAAAATCAACCAAAAATGTTCCCCTAATGGCAGACTTCAGTATGTTTTTCCTGTTATTCCCTGTAGCACTAATGCACAGCTAAATAACAGTCCCCTGCTTGTTCCTAACTTTCATTAAATTTATTTTTACCTTTCAGTATTTTGTTTACAACAATTTTTGCTCATTTGAATCCATACTGATATCTCCCTTAATGAATTTTTATAAAATCTGCAGGATTCTACATTAACTTGTCTGGAATAGTGGCTGGATTATTGAATTGTGAGCAGGGAATCCAGATTCTGCAACCAAAAAGAATACTGCATGGCTGTGGGCCAGTCATTCTCACTTTGTTTAACCTTTAGTGACCTTTTAAAGTTACAAAGGCATTGAAAAAAATAACTGATGACCATTTTTCACACTTACAACCATTGTAACCATTGCACTTACAACCCATGGTCACGTGATTGAATTCAAATGCTTGGCAACTGACTCATGTTTATGACAGTTGCAGTGTCCTAGGGTCATGTGATCATCTTTTGCAACCTTCTGACAAGCAAAGTCAATGGGAAGGCCAGATTCACTTAACAACTATGTCACTGATTTAGGATACTGCGGTGAATCACTTAACAATTATGGCAAAAGAAAGTTGTAAAATGGGACAAAACTCACTTAACAAAAGTTTCACTTAGCAATAGAAATGTTGGGCTCAATTGTGGTCATAAACCAAGAACTACCTGTACTAGTAAAAGAATGTAACAGAACCTTGAAGGCTTCCCAAATAACTTATACCTAGTGTAATTAAATTATTCGAGTCCCTTTTTTCAAATTTCCTCCCTTCCCTGATTTCAAGAATCTTTTCTCAATGGCCCTACTTCCTCCTCCTACTGTGAGGTTCCATCCTCTACTTTCCCAGGGTCTTTAGTAATTTCATCATACCTATTGTAGGTACAATACTTGATGGTTGTCTCAAATGGGTTCAATCATGAAACTGGAATAAAAGAACCAGTAAGGTGGGAGGTTACACATACAAAAGAGCCAACATCTGACTGGATGATTGTGACAACCAACCTGAATGTGCTGTGGATACCCTTGAACAGTAGTAAGGATATGTGAACAGCCATTCCAGATTAAAGAAGGCATTTCAAATGAACATGTTCAAGAAAATAAGTCAGATACTCATAGAACACAAAGTATTTTCTGAGAAAGGTTTGCTGGAAAAATATGGTAAAAGAGGAGCAAACAAGAAAATGAAAAATAATAAAAGTTATGCAATTTGTTCTTTTTAAAAGAACATATGGCTTTCTATCTGCAGTTTACCTGGTTATATAAAACCTTTTCAATCTCTCGTCAAATTGATCTATTATGAGCGGAAAAACAGATAAATGGAGAAATGGAGAAATGTATCTAAATTTAAGTAATACATTTTTTGAAGTTCAGTCTTCATATATGAAGCTCAAAAGATACAACCCATAGTTTGAAAAAATGTTATGCAGGCGTGGGTTATAACAAAAGACTTGAAGCTTTAAACAAATAGAATTGAACAATTCAGATGGCCAAACTTTCACAATCAGTCTAGTTTATGCCTGGTTTTTCCACATCAAGTCAAGCTACTAGGCCTATTCAAATGTTTGCCCGAGGAAAGTAAAAAACACTGCTTGCATGGGGAAAAATAAGCAGGATTTATTAACTAATCTTAGGAAATATAACAAAATTATGTTACTCTATTGACCTTGTTCTTCTTACACCTTCACGCATTAAATTTGGCAGCAGATCCATAAAACTATTTTGCCCAGATATGCATAGTTATTCTAATAGATGCACAAGATTTTAATAAGGGTTCTCTCTAGGTTTTCCAAGCTGTCTTGAAAACCTTCTTAATAAACAGTGATTTTGCAAATTAAGGCTGGTGTCAGGGATTCAAGTAAATCCCAGTGACTGACATTTTTAGGGGAAAAAAAATAGACCAACTCTTGAATGAAGTAAAAATCTAATGACAGATTCTCACTGCAGATAAATAGCAGTACTTGCTAATCAACAAACTTAGCATGACCCTGCTGAATTCTCGGTGTAATTCACAAGTTTAATAAAAGTAAGTGAGTGGGATTTAAGAAGTTACAATTTTGCTTTTAGATAGACCTTAGTGTTTTTAATTGGGATCACTACAACAAAAACATAAGGAATTAGGTTCACTTCTTTCAGTTTTAATGTCTTTATAAGGCTTGGCTTTGAGTCTGCCTATCATGGCCTCTGCTGTTATAAATGCGGGGAAATCAAAAGTTAAACAGTCTAGAGAGAGTAATTTATAGGTTGCTACTGTTCTTGGGTAAATGATAAAATTTTTAGAAAAATTCATTGATTTTTGGTGGAGTCCTCTGTATAAATCTAACAGCATAATAAAGTTAAGCTCAGAACTGACTCAGCTCCTTCTAAGAAAGGACAGAAATTTTACAACATTATCTATACTTCAGGGAATCTTAAATTAGTGTGTGTCATGGAGGTTTATATGAAAGTAATCACTCATTATAAGTTTAATCATTTCACATTAATGGAGGCTGCGGACTCCAATTCTGTTTGGCAGAAAAAAGGATGTGAATGTAGCTCAAAAATAATTGGAGACTAATACAAAGTTAAATCGAGCTATTAACTTTTGATAGAACAAAATAAACTTACGGCTAAGTCATACGGCTTCACAATAATAAACTTTTGATATTTTATTGTCATTTGTTCGTACATTCAAAGCATCTTCATTGTTTGGGTGGGTACTTCTTCTATTTCTGTTGTATTCTAAAGCAAGTATATTAATTGCTCTGGATGAATAGTTTTTTAGAAAACTGATAAATATGAAAAATGTGGCAAACATTTAAAATTATCTTATTCTTGGTTTTCTTCTTCTTCTATAAGGACATTCTTTGGATTTCGGGGGCCACATATGAGATCAGTTTTGTAGAGACAGAAAGCAGTGAAGAAACAATTCCCTAGATTTATGCAAATATTGCAATTAGTTCTGAAGCTTCAGTTGAACAGGGGTGTCCATATCTGAATTTGTCCCATCAAAAGTATGTTTACAGACACAAATCTGAGTAATGTAAAATATCACAGTCCAAATGGGATGATGCTTCACCTCACTTGAAAGATACACAAGGGACTCTGAATTCTTAATAATTATTAGGATTACAGATTTTGGAAGGGCAGGTGTTCTTAACCCAGGGAGTATCTGTGTAGATCAAATCAACTGTTGCCAATTGTTCATTTCTTTTGCTTTTTTCATGTTCATGCCTTTTGCTCCAGTTTTCCAGTTAACTATTTTATGTGCTTGTTCTGATTTAGATGTAAGCATTGACTGGGAGTGTGCTGCAGGCAAAACAAACTTGAAATTGCACATAGTAATTTTTCCAATATGCACTACATATATACTTTTATGGGTGACTGGAGAAATCCACTGAATCAATTTTAATTGGACTTCTCTTCTGCAATTTGAAAAAGTGGGGAAATTCCACTGTACTTTGTAGTGTGTGTTTCTTTTTTTCTTTTCTTTAAATATATATTCTTATTGGGGTAGGTATCTTAAATTTTAGATTTCCTTCTTTTCATGTAAACAACTGTGGAACTGTTGTTTACATGGATGGTTAAACTGTGGAATTCTTGGTGCTCCCTGAACTTGGTTGTTTGTTTGCAAATGTTTTATTTGCAGTGGAGATTCCAGGCATATTAGGGATTGACTATAAGAATAATTAATATTTCATTACCCTGACCCAACTTCAAACCAGTTATGTGATCATTCCCATTCAGAATACATTGCAAATTCAAAGTTCTGTTTTGGACAAGTTACAGTTGCATTTGGTGGATAGAGACTCAACATTTGCTATGTAATGCACACTATTAATTTTCACAACAGATATGCAATTTTCTAAAGTGATCTTCAAAACTTCAAAAATAGGAAGTTCCAACACTTCAAGAATCTGGGTACATAAAGTAGAACACTTTATCATTTCTCATGGATCTATGGTAGTTTGATTTGAAAATAAAACACATAGATAAGACAGTGATTTTTGTTGAAACCATGTAGTTGCAAAAGCATTTTAATACAAATGGGTATCATTAGGAACAAATTTTACTGCCATTATTTAAGACTTAGAATTGATTACTGTTAGTACATTTTCTGAAATTATATTTTTTAAAAATCTCTTGACATTGTTTAGGCTAATGAGTTTTAAATGATTTTTCTAATATTGAAAGCAAGAAGAAATATTTCAGTCATCAGCACCCTGAAGAGATCAAGTTTCACTGAAGCAGTTCATTTTGGTACAGAACACTCTCTTCTGAACAGCATAGAATTTGGTAAGTGAAAATAAGGGCATCTAAGTTGGAATACGAAACCATTTATCTTTATTTTCCTCCAAAAACAGTATGAATCATATTCAATCATAAGGAATAGACAATATGCATGGAATACAGCACAATGAAAGGTGTGCATTGAGAGATATGTACAACTGTGGAGTCCTTGGTGCTGTCTGAGCTTGGTTGCTTGCTTGCTTGAAGAAGTTTCATTACCCAATTAGGTAACATCATCAGTGCTAGTGAGTTTGGGATTTGCTCCCTGTTTAAAAGCAGTATCTTGACCTGCCAATGTTGATGGGGATGTGGTGTTTCTCCTTGGTAGTTCCTTGATTAGAGAGTTGTTTTCTGCTTGACTGAGCAGAATTTCTGCTTGATTGACCAAAAGTTGTATTAGAGATACAACTTTTATCCATGCTGCTTTTTGGAAATGAGTACAGTGAGATCTTCATTAAAACAGCAACCTATCAGACCAATATTGGTATCAATATTGCTTGAATTCATGGAGCACAATTGATTGCATGTTCAATCAATGTCTGTTTCCATCAAAGTGGATTTTGCTGGCAACCTACAGTGCCAGGGGATTGGTTCTGATCCTTGCCTCTCTTTTTTTCTTCTTTTCTTCTTCAGGAGAGCATCTTATTATATAAATAAAAAAGCAAACAAGATGGCAGTTATAAAAAGATTACTGTGACTCACCTGTGACTTCTGCAGCTGATTAAAAGACACAGAAACAGCTGGAACAGAAGCAACAAAGCAGAAAGAATGAGTTCTCTGGGAATGGGGCTGCATAGAAATAAGTAAGTAAGTAAGTAAGTAAGTAAGTAAATAGGAATTGCTTTGAGATATGGTACACGTGTCATTTTAAAAATGTTTTATAGGTTCCATACCCTGAAGGTCAAAAGTGCCATTGCATTCACTAGCCAGAAGTCTACATGGCTTTATGCCTAAAAACATTCACAATTCTTTCATGTACATAGTCAATGATATACAGGGTTGTAACCTACTAGAATTAGCCATGCTTTCTAGATCACAGGCAACCGCCCTGGTTAAATTAACATGTCCAGGATGAACAGATTATGTCTACCACCAGATTGCCATAGAAGCGGCTTCTTTATGCTAACCCCCCTTCTCTCTTGTTAATGAGGCAATGCTTTAAATATTGCAGTTAAGCCAGTGCCCTCACTTCTGTCAGAAGGTGTTCTGTTTCCCCCAAAGGAAGTTAGTTTTGTTAAAGCAAACCACCACCTTTTATTTTACTAACAGAGTTAGTTTTGTTAAAGCAAACCACCACCTTTTATTTTATAACAAACAGAGAAGCTGTTTTAAAGTCCAAACTAGAATGTTTTCAAAGCCAAATAAATCCGGGAAGATTGCCAAGAAGAAGATAACAGTCCAGAGTCATTACTGGGGAATGCAGAGTCCGATGATGTAAAAGTCCACAGAGAGTTTTTCAAAGCCAAAGAGCAGGAGCACCAAAGAGATGGACACAGACCAGGATTCCAACAAGTTGCTCTCTGCAAAGAGCTATTCCTAACCACACCCCTTTTAACCCCTCTAGAGTGTGGTCCATTACTGGTCAGCTGTAGCTCGACCTCTCCCCTTCTGGTGTTGCTGATGTTGCTGTTGTCTCCTCATTAATCGCCGGGTTCTGGCATCAGCTAAGGGCTCCTCCCCATTGCTCTCAGAACCCACCGGCTCCTGCTGGCTCATGGAGAGACCAGCCTCTGGCATGTTGTCAGCCGATTCCTCCCCCTCCTCCAAATACTGTCTCTATCTCTCCCTCAGAGTCAGAATCAGCTGCAGATCAGCAGCATGCTATGGAACCACAACAGAAGGTATGCAATATCAGCTGCTATAGCCTCCCTCCATGCTGAAGTCAATTGTGCAAGAAATATGCTAATGTCAAATTTTCCTCCCAGAATATTGAAGACTTTGACTTGAAAGAGCCACCCTGGCTCCTTAGGCTGTCAATGTTATCATACAGAATTTAGATGTTGATGTGTTGGAGCAATCTGTCAGCAAGCAGGCTAGCAAAATCCCCAAAGCCAACAAAATAATAAGAATGGGCAATCTGAATTATAGCTTGAGGAAATCAAATCAAAGGCTCTGTAGAGTTTAATGTTGGAGAAGCTGGCAAGGATTTTACAACTATGAATTTCTGCACAGTGGAGAGGCTGAATTTAATAGAAAACAACAGGATGACAAAAGTATAAATTTATCTTGCAGCCCTGCTGATGCTAATCTGGTGATGATAAATCTAATACTGCCCCACCCTTTTAGCACAATCTTTGTTGTATAGAGAGAATACTCTGTCACCAAAACATTGCCCAACAAAGAGAGATAGTAAGCTTGTAGAGGCAAATTAGGAGGAGGAAGTGGCCAGTGCAAGTCCAAGAGCATCTACTGCCTGGAAGAGGAAGAAAGTGAAGCAGAATCTGGCACTATAAAAATATTTGTAATAGAGTGAGGACTTTCTCACTTCCTTCCACACACTTTCTCTTGTGCACCCGTCTCTCATCTCCAGGATGTGAATTAATAGAGAGATTGTCTCCCAATATCTTTCTTGTTAGTTGTTGGTCCATATATGCATTAAAGTGTTGACAGCAGACATTTCTGTGGTCATGTAGCTGGCATAATTATATACTGAGGTGCATGAGCTAGGAAATGGAGATGAGCGTCCCCTCCTAGAGTTGGATACAACTGGACAGGGGACACCTTTACTTTTTTAATATGCATTACAGTAGCAATAGCAGTAGCAGACTTATATACCGCTTCACAAACTCTCTTTCATCCTGTGACAAGTATGTGCAAGAATATGATCACTACTTCCAATACCAAGTGAGCAGTTTGTTTGTTATGGTTCTGTGTACATCTCTAGGTAATGTATGGTTATTTTGCTTTTACTTTAATATTAGATGATTTTCATTTCAATGTGATGATTCTAAGGTGTCATGTGAACTTTTCTAGAATGTTTTCTGCAAAATGGGGTAGGTGCAAGGATGACCCATAGGAAGAACCAAGTCACTGGTTTTGATAAAGAAGAAGTGAGCAGCAGCAATGCTATTTTGTCCTTGGAGATGCAGAGCCCTATACAGGAGCAGCCAGTGGTTTGTGTACATGAAAATGACATTGCAAATGACAATGACATTTATGCTGTCATCCTCCATCACACGGTCTTCATTGAGGATCACAGACAACAGTTGCTGCAGCACCTGTTCGTCCCTTCAGCCAAGTACAATTTCTGGAAGGACACATCTGGCATGTGGGTCTTCTGGCTGTTGTAGTTGAATCAGTATACACCATAGCTCTGCTACTACAGCTGTCTGAAGAAGTAGAAGTCCTCACTCCTACTTCCACAACTGATCTCTCATGGGCAGCAGGGAACATCCATCATGAACTGTCAGGCCTAAAACCAAGACTGTCATGTGAAAGTTCTTCCAGGCTTAGTTCTTAGTTGTTTCATACCTATAGAAAAAAATCTTGTCAGACAGAGAATTCTACTATTAGAAAGAGACTATCTTTACCTTCTTTCTCTCACACATAATGTGTGGGCTGAGTTGCCTCTTACTTCTCTGGAGTGTACCCTCTCCCTACTGGGGATCCACCTCCTCGTGACATTCCATCACATTAACTCTCTGTGGGAGATTCAATTATTTCCATCAGCTTGCACATAAGCATGCTACCACTGAATGAGACAAAGCTTCAACAGTTGCTATCCCGGGCTTGCTGAAGATGCATTATATCTAGCCCTTTGACAATGCAGTGCAATAGGAGATTGCTGAGAATTGCAGAAAACCAAGAGCTATTCTGGGTACCATTGTTCTTTGTGGAATTGGTGACATGGTTTTTAAAAGAAGCAATAGTAGCTCTGGCAATAGACAGACTGACAGTGGCTTTATGGCTAACTGGCAACTGGCATACCACAAGTAGAAAATGCCTGAAAACCAAATGATGCTTCATTAATATAGAAAAAGTTTCTTCGGCAGAAATTGTCAAAAGGTCTCTTGAGACATCTTAACAGCCAGAGGGCAAAATCTGTTGCAGAATAGTTGAATAGTTGGATTATTACTTTAAGCAGTAGCCTCAATTACATCAAGACAACAATTAATGTTTCTTGGAGTAGCAAAAATCAATGGGAAAGAAAAGAAGATAAATTGGTCTGGGCTGAATTGTGATCTATGACAGAGGTGTCAAACTAGCGGCCCACCGGCCGGAGGCATCATGCGCAGGCCACACCCACCCCAGCTCTGCGAATGGGAAAAACATTATGAAACATCACGTGATGGCAACATGACACCATGAGATGAGATCATTTTGTTGGGTCTGCCCCTTTCAGAACCTTGGGGTGAGCTTCCAAGGATTGGCTGACTAGCTCCACCTAGTGGTTGGGGCTTCTGGATGCCACTTCACAAGCCCAGCCCCTTCTGCTATAAATAGAATTAATAATTAGGGACATTCATGATTAGAAACAATTCATCCTGGGTTATGAAAATTCTGGGAAAAGTGCTTCAGAGAGACTCTACCTTAATTAACTTGCTATAACTGAGATTGGAAAATTCCACTTAAGCTTCCAAAGTTTATTTACCACCAATAAGCATGAAAGCTCCTCTCCTGAAATCTGTGTTGCTCTTGCTTCTTTGGTTTTGCCAGCTCTGCAGGATGTGACAGGGACAGTATGACATCAGTTAACCTACCTGTTGCATGAGGCCTCAGAGGAATTGACTGAGTGATGACCCTGGCCTTCAACCTAATGCAACTCTGGGGAGCAATTTGTCTGGGGAGCAATTTCAGGGAGCAGCAAGTGATAACCTTGACTCTGATTCACAATCAATCTGGCCTGCTTCCAAGGGCAGTTGCTTGATTCTTTCCAATGGGATGACTGGTCCCGCCAAGGCTTTGGCTGTTTGCTCTTGCTTAGTTTCAAGTTCCCCCTGGAAGGAACTGGTTCCATTTGCCAGAATAAGTACACATCCCAGTAAGGTCCATGCATGGGAGACGGTGTGAGGGGGATGGAACTAGGCAGGCAAACATGTGATCAAAGCACCTCCCCTTATTTACATGTGTACATCCCTGAAACTACCAAATGGGAAGGAGAAAAGGAATGGTCATTATAGTGATACTTATTAATGGAATATTAGTAGATGAACCCCGAGAAAAGAAGGCCTAGCAATTAAAAAAAAAGCAATCTCAGTCTTTGCTATCCCTGGCATCAACAGTGTTAGGAGGAGGGGGGGGGAAGAGGAGGAAATGATGTTTGGACATTTGGCAGTTGCTGAAAATAAAGTAATACACAATCACGTGGAAGACAAAGCAACAAATCATATATTAATTGCAGAGTGGACAGCTGGCTCTGTTAATTTTACTTCGAATTAAAGGAACTGTACAGCATCTCAATTTAAGTTGCACACAAACTGAGAACTAGCTAAATGTCTTTTGCACCTACCCTTGTCTATGCAAGGCCAGCTGTACTGCTATTGGCAAAACAAAAGCCAGCTAGCACTTTGTTTTCCATCTGGGATAAGACATAAAACATGGATTAAGACGTTCTGCTTTCCTGCAGTCACCCACTGCCCGTTCACCCCTTTCCTTTTTCCGGAGAACAGAATTACAGCCTCTTCGCCTTTTTTGTTTGTTTTTGTTTGTGGCATACCCCCCCAAGACTCTTTTTGTTTATTTGTGGCATTTCTTGCTAATATCAGTTTATTCTGCACTTTAGCCTGTTTGATTCACTTCCTACAGTCATTGCCTTGTCTCTTTGTAGGTACGCTACATTTCTTTTTCACTTCAGCATTTTAGAAAGCTCCCTGTGTACCCACACTGGGGATCTCCTTAGATATCTTTCATTTTTCCTCCTAGTAAAATTGTTTTCAATTGCGCTTTCAGTATCTCGCTTCATGGGATTTTCCATCTGTCCTGGATTTTTCTCTGTCAGAATTTCAAGCCGTTGGTTTTAAAATATCTTCTATCTGAGTTCACTGAAATCGAGTATGCAGTTCTGGGTTGGTTTTTTTTCCCCAGTTCGTCTTCTCCTTGATATCATGAACTCAAGAATAACGTGTTCACTTTCCCCCCAAAGTTTCCATCACCCTCACTTCCTCAATCAATTTCTCTCTATTGGTAAGGATTAAGCAGGCCATCTTGTTCTTTCCACAAATGAAGTTCTCAGCAAGATGGATCAGGAATTTTCTGGCACTTTGACTCTGGGCAGGGTTAGATTTCCAGCAAATGTCAGGGAAGTTAAAATTTCCCATTGTAACTTCAGTGTGTCTCTCTTTGAAAGTTTGGTCACCTTAAACAGAAAGAGTTCATCCAAATTTTCCGCCTGTCAAGATAGGCTAAAATAAATTCCCACTGCGATGCCATTTTTTCTTCTTTTCTCCTTGCAAAAATACTTTCAACGGGATTTCCAGTTTGTGGATTTCTTTGCAGGTATATGCTTTGTTTGTCTGCAGTTTTTTTGTTGAGTTTATTCCCTAATAATATGTAAAATAAGCAGTAGCCTTCCAGGTTCATGCTCCAGGCAGGTGTCATCCTGCAAGTTTCAGCGATGCCTATGACATCATCTTTGTCTTCCTGTGTTAGGAATTTGAACATATATTTAGTGGATATAGCTGCACATATATTCATAAGAAGAATAAGTGAGGGGCAATTTACAGTATTTCAAAATATTAGGAATCCTGAAAAAAGATTCAATGGTAAAAAAAAAACTCGTAGTGAGGGGATTTTGTTACAGCAAGGCATCCAATACATTTCACTTCCAGGGTGATTTACAAATTAATTAGCTAAAGCCATTTGTGTAGTTTTGTCATTATAAAACTGCCATAAGGGTTCTAATAAAAAAAGATTCTGCTTGCATAAATGATGATTTAGGTAAGCAAGTTCTTTTGAGTCCATAAATAACATTTGCAGAACTAAATCACCAGCTTCCAAAAAGCTTAAAACAACTCTGAAGCTCAGACCATCAGTCATGTTCATTATTCTTTGTTCTACTGGGTTATTTAAAAATGCTGTCAATTGTTACACAATTTCATTTGCAGTGTAGATGAAAATATAGTATTCTTACATTAATCTATTCTTCTTCTTCTTACATTATTATACTTTCAGGGGCAAAAGTTAGGAGCCCCAATCTATATGCCTGTTGAACTTACTATTATTTTTTTGCAAGTATGGGCAGTTTTTTCTTCTACTCTGATACTGTCATGAATTTGCCTGGACACAAAAATCTGCAAGAGAGGCCTTTTGAAGCTGTCTCAGCTTTCAGAAGCTTACACATCAGCCCCACGTCAGAACACCTCCTATATCAATGACTATGGAACAGATTGCCTTGGGAGAAGTGGTTTGTCCTTCTCTCCCCTGCAGATCAAGAACTACACAATTTTAAATCTAGACCTTTAACCTTTTTGTGTATTTATTTTATTTTAAAATGCGTTTATCTGCTTTGAGATCTAGGCTGCCTTTCATAGAACACGAACTAAACACAAAAAAGAAATAACCAGTGTAATCCAATGATGCTTTGTCTCTCTTGAGATGATCTAGATCAGGGGTCGGCAAACTTTTTCACTCAAAGGGCCACTTGGGCCTGTTTCCCACAAAAAACAAAATGCTGGGGGCCACAAAACCTGGGTGGGCGTCACCAACTCAATGACACTCCCACCCAGTCACATGACCCCCTTGGCCACACCCACCAAAGGCACAGGCTCACATTTGCAA
>JANHJO010011066.1:49325-62643 GCA_032468235.1 Pseudoxyrhopus heterurus
TGGTTGCAGTCCTTGGAAAAGAAGAAGAGCGCTCACTTAATTTCTGTAAAGATAAGACATAGCAGCTTACTTATCACCTTGGCTGAAGACTTTTTCTGATCACGGAGAGCTTATCAGTAATCAACACACTAGCAACAGAAGGAAAGGGGAAAAAACACACACACATTTTAAAAAATAGGTGTAACATTATTTGCAAACTCATTTCTGAAAAGTTGGGAGGAGACAAGAAAATGGACTCCTTAGACTTCATTATCCCAGAGGTGTTTTTTTCAAAAGTCAACTGGACTTTCTTGTTTTTTTCCCTTGAAGATGTTTCGCTTCTCATCCAAGAAGCTTCTTCAGTTCTGACTGAAGTGAAATGTCTTCAGTGCGCTTTGAATTGTGCTCTACAGATGGGCACAATTCAAAGTACATTGACAATGTCTCCTCAAATGGTGATGAAATGTTTGCGACCAAATTGCCAAGCTTGGAGCTCAGACCAACAGCCCAACTACCAACCCAAGCTACTTATATTCAAATACATTTCAACCATTGGGACAACCATGTCCTGGATGACTGAGCATTTCCATTTACTCTTGGACTTTGTTGCACACTATCCTTAATAATCTGGTGAATGCAAATTCCATGCTGCTTTCTGAGGCTTTCATTCCAGCATGTCAGTTAAAAATCACACACTAATAGCTAATTATTATTTAAACTTGCCTAATAATGGACTCAGTCATGGAATTTGAAAAAAATATGTCAGCTGGATTCATGTATTAAGCACTAAGCACAATAGTAATTTCTACTCATGCTTCTTGTCTATAGCTCATTATCTTTTATCTCTTCGTAGTCACACTTTTAAAATGAGATTGAGTCTTCTATGATAATTATCAAGCAGATCCTGAAAGTAGTCTATGCAAATTATTGTTAGAAGGGGTTTGATAAATATGGCAAGTTATATTAAACAATAGAAGGGGATTATAAAAAGTAGAAGATAAAAAATGTAGAGATAACTCACAGAAAAACTAAAAATGATCCACATTTAGCCCTTTTATTTTTAATAGTAATTCTATTAAAAATTATATTAAAGCTTGCAACAATAAATAATAAAATAACCAAGTAAAAGAAAAAATAGAAGAAAAAAGAAATAGAAAAGAAAGAAAAATAAGAATATAATAAAGATAAAAGAAAAAATATAAATAATTTTAATAACATCACTTTCTCTTAAAATACAGCAAATGATCTTATTCCAATATACCATTTCTTATCCATAAACAAATCCTTAAAACCTCTCCATTTCACTCCTAATCGTTAAAGGTTACCAGAGATAACAACATATCTATTTTGATAAAATAAACCAAATTTATATTCCTTCCCTTTATTTTTAAAATCTTGATCTTTAATCTTTTCAAATTATGTTTTTATTTTTTCTTTGTCCCTTTGTACAAAATTCTTCTAAACTTAGCAAGTCTCTTTTGTAAATCCAGTACAGGAAAATTATCCAGGCCAGTTTCTTGGTTTGCATATCCCTTTTAATTATTAAGACATCATCCAATTTCTTTTGTATGTCCGGTGTAGCATCTCTTTCTATATCATTCTTGTAGCCTGCTATTTTTCAATCCACTTTCAGATCAGTCTCAATCTTCTCAGGTAAAACTTTTTTCAAAGTTCCTTTTGTTGTTTATTCATCGATCAATCAATCCATCCTCAAATTTGTACTTCTTTTCCAAAGGTTTGAAGGAAACTTACCTGATCAGATTTGTTGATGTAAAGATTCCTAACAGATGAAAAGCAGTAAACAAGCAATTTCCAAAAATTATTGTAAAAGGAAATTCGCTAACCTAATGTTCTTTTTTAAGGTGTCAATTATAATTTGATTGAAACACATTTATTTGTTTTAAATATAAAATATAAAACATGATGAAGCCATAAACAGCAAATTAATTTAGATACAACATGGACATTACAGATTCAAAAATTGCTCTTCTGCATATTTATCTTCTGGTTAGAAAAAACACATTGGAATTCCTCTGCCAGGATAATAAACAAATATCAAGTCCCCTTAGCCAACCAACTAACCAACCAAACAAACAAAAAGCTGTATCAATGCATTTATAAAACATGACTCTTCTATTCCTCTATCCAGCAGTCCTAATTATTAAATTCCAGTCTCACCACATTAATAAATGAAGATAAAGTTTATCTTAAAACATTATCTCCTCTGAACAGCTCACTCCAATCAAACCAAGAAATTATAATGAAATCAATAAAATACAAAAAATAAAGGGAAAATGACAAGTGTAATGAAGTGAGAAGATAAGGCTACAGGTGGAGATGATACAACTGAGCACAAGTTAAAATACAGATAGGGATTGCTTGTGGAGATACTGGATGCCTTGCTTAATATGTGTGTGAAAATGGCACCTGTGTCTGCTGATTGGAAAAATGCCATTACTGTTCCAGTTTAGGTAGCATGTGCAAATGTAAATAGTGTGTGTGTGTGTGTGTGTGTGTGTGTGTGTGTGTGTGTTACTTTGTTAGGTGAGTTTGGGTTGTTTGGCAGAAGTCTCAGTGAAAGTGGAGAAAAAGTGATAACGGGGAAAAAAATTGAGAAACATGGTATGGCTTTTTTCCAGGCAGAGTTGAATGGACTTGATTGTTCTTCATTGAGAGATATTTATTTGCTCTATTAATAGTATTTTTCCATTTGCCTGTACAAATGTCATTCTAAACAGAAATACCGAATATGGATATTTCTATATCCTAACATCTAAAATGTTTTTATATTTTTAAAGATGGTGTAGGAAATAATTAAGCCTACACAAGGCAGTTGTATCACCCTACTGCAACAGACCATTTCACACCATGGAGGAGGTATCAAGATTCCCTTTGTTGAATAAAGGGATGACATTATTCCCCTTAATATAAACTTTAAACCAGTTTAACATCTTGTGTGCAGGAAAGCCATCTGTGCATGTGTCATATATGTGCAAAAACCTCTTCTGTGGAAAGGTGGCTGCAAAATGTACAACTCAAACCCACAAAATGTTACTTCTAGAAGTAGGGGAATACTTGATTTGTGAAGCAGCTTTGAAGAGATCTTTTATATACTGCTAGTTCTTTGCGCAGCTCCATTATACATTGATGTGCATAATGTGCTATCTATTGTTTTTATTTTTTGTTTTTCTTTCTTATATTTGTTTGTTTTTAGTCTTTATCCTTTTATTTTGCAAAAAGAAAAAAAGAAAAAGGGTTTTGGTTAGCTCTTGTAAGCAGGATAATTCATATGCTGTTGTGAGGGACCTCTGCTTCTGAAGGACTGTGCATCATCTTTGGATAGTTGCCCAATCTTAATCAGACTTTAATTTACTCATTATTCTTTCGAGCTGTCAAGTGGACAGGTGTTTTCAACAGCTGGATCTGCAACCTTCTCCACGGGTGAAACATAGCCAGTTGTCTGGAAATGCAATGCATCGGCTACAAAAAAGACCTTTGGGGATTTCACCTGTCTAGGAAATAAGAGTGATAAGCTATTATCTGTCACATATATTTTATTAAGATTTCTTTGCAAACACAGCCCTGACAGCCATCATTCCACTGCTTTTGTTGACTCCTCTGACTACAAAAGCTAATGACTCAGTGGGACGCGTTTGCCTAGTTGTCCATAAATAAGCTCCCCGTCCCCTTTGCCTTCTCCTTTGGAAAAGGCCAGGGTGTCTCCATCCACCAAGAGAACAATGCAATTTTTTTCTTTCATTTTGTAAGCCCTTTGAAGTTGGAATTGAAGAGCCAAGCTGTGATGACAAGCCAAGAGCTAGATTGGCTAAGCTACTGTTCCGTCTTCCAATCCTACTGAGAATCTCCACCATAAATACATCAAGCAACTCACAGGACTGATTGGGCCAACCTTCCGTGTGCATATTTTATGAGGACTGATGTAGGGTTTCCTATTATCATTTTCTGCATGTGTTGGTTATCTTAGCATTGCAGATGAGGAGCTATGGAGTCAGCTATTGCCAAGGAATTGATGCTGCATGCAATTAAAAAAACAGTGGGAGGAAAAAAGGAAGTTAAAAGAAAACCAGATATAAATCTAAAAATGAGACTTGATGGTGATTTGTCATGCAGTAAGATCCTATGAGTTGAATGGGAAAGCCAATAAGAATGGAAGGCAAAAATGTAGAATATAATTCTGCTGTTATGTAGAATGATTTCTAGTAACCATTGTACAAAGAAGAGAAGTGGGGAGAGGTAAAAATTCTTTATTTTCAGGACTCAATTATTGTTGTCCTGTTCAAAATAGAAATCATATTTTACTAAAACTTTGTATTGTACAAAATAAATGTTTAGTGTTTAAGGCCAACTATCCAAGCATGATTGCAGAACTACTTCCAGAAAGGGGTTTGGACTGGTTATCTTGTTTTTCTATCCATCTCAGGTTAAAAAGAGGTCACCAGGACTGTTCATTCAAGGCACTAATGGAAATTATTAGTGCATCTACCACAACATTCAAATGTGTGTCAAGCACAAGTTTGCCAGTCTATAACCTGAGTCATACATAAGTCAGCAAGTTTGCACTGACATATGAATATATGTTCTTGGTTGTGAAAATTCAGAGATTAGCCAGATACAAACAGGGGTGTTCTCAGGAGATGGGTGCAGTGTCAAATTTGTGGCTTTGTATGGTTATAGCCATCATGAAAAATGAGGGCTGTTGACTTTCTCTTTCCGCCTTTCCTTTTTTCCTTGCTTCTCCAATTTTTCAATTAACAAACTGCTGGACCATTCATCCCAATCTGTGTATAAATAAGGTGATGAATATTAAAATAATGATTTTATTTTTATTCATTAGATTGATTTCTTACATCCTAAAATTACATACAAAGCAATCAGTAAAATAATATAGCATTCCAAACAAAACAAACAAAAATGTTATTATTGGAATCATAGTGAAATTGAATTATGAGTCAGGATAATGCTTTAAAAATGCTGAAATCAATCAGCAGTAATTCTTCTAATACAATAACATAAAATCCAAAATTATCCTTTATCTCTCTTTTTTTTAAGGGGTGGGGGTGGGACTTGTTTAAAGGCCATCAGAACTTGATCCATTCAAGGCACCCTTTCTTTTTTAATATTTCTAGTTTGGAGCATGAAGTGTCATGGAACCAGATAAACTCAAACTGAAACATACTCACCTATGGAATAGACTGCATAGTATTCCTTATTTATCAAATTTAGTTTAAAAACCACTGTTTTTAAGAGCCAAACTGGGCAATTAAAGTTGGAACCATCAGAGTTGTCTGTTCACACCTGGAGAATCTAATTGTATGCAGCAGGATTAATTTCACCAGGACTGTACCAGATACAAATAAAATAAGAAATGAATTACTCCCTTTTCTGCATATCCTGGTCACAATTCTGTTTTTCATTCCCCCCATAGCAAGGATTTAAAAAGTGAGAGAGACAAGGCATCTGATTTTGTCTGGTGTTATTCTAGATATAAAAACCAAAAAAGTAATTTAGCATGCTTGTGCCTTTCTCAAAGTAAATATTTAAATTCCTGCTTTAAATGTATCCTGCTTATTTGTGAAACAGATGTTTGGTTATCTAATAATTTCCAGGTGAGGAAAGAAATATCCCTGATACTTAGGGGCTGTAATTAACTTTTTCAGGCATGCAAGGATATTCTATTTTGTTTTATGTTTTTTTAGCACTGATACATAAATACACACACACACACACACTCACTCACACACACACACACACACACACTTCAGATTACAATTGCATCATTTTTTTTCAGGGCAGCAGCTGTGTAACCCCAGGGAAAGGCAAAGCTGCATTAATCTGATATGTTTCATGGATGCACACAGACAGACATTCAATTTTAACAACAGGTTTTATGTAGAGTCCAACATGTAGAGCAACATGGGTTAGATGAAAAATAAAAGAATTGGTGAATCATGCATACCTACAGTTTGTGTAGATATTTGTCTTTGTAAAAAAATGATTAGGAGCAGGATTCCTGAAGGAGCTTTCTGAAGCTCCTGCCCATGTCTTGCTGTTCCTCAGAAGAAGACATTGTGGGAAACATGGCTAGCAGTATGCCCATGCATCAATGTAATTTGACCACAATGGCAGCAAATAACAGTTTTAACATCAGGGTTTGCAGCCATTACAGCATCACAGTGGTAGAATGCTCACTAAGGTCATCTTTCCCACAATCCCTCATTCCAAAAGCGAACTATGCCTTTCCTTGACACAAGGCATTTAGAAGCAAAATGGCTCTGACAACTGAACATTCCCAATAAAGCAGCCAATTGCACAGGAAGCCACAAAAAGGTAAGCCTGCAAAGAAGGAAAAGGATTTGCCTTTGCATCTTCTCAAATCAGATTTTTGCGCTGCCTTGTTCACTTCTACAACATACACTAGAGATTCACATCAGTCTGGTTGCAAAGTGATATAATATAACTGAATTTGATGTCGTTCAAGACATTCTAGGAGGTACACATAGAAGATTATTATGGAAAGAACCATTATTATAGGAAGCATACTGGTCTCTTCCATTTCTCCCTCTCTCCCTCTCTCTCTCTATCTATTTGCATCTGTATAAGTTTGATTAAGATAACTGACAATTCATTCCGTCTTGAAATTTGGTTACTTTCAGAAAAAGAGTCATTTTCTTTCCAGCCGCCAAAGATTTTTCTTTTAAAAAAACCTGAACCTGCGAGACTTGGCTGAATTCTTGAAATTTCAAGTAACTATCAGAGAGTTCTTCCATTTAAAAACTACTGCTAGGTAAAGGAATTGAGCATGTGGCCCCTAATTATTTGTAATCCTAGTGTTTTAAGCTAAAAACTATTCTTAAGGAAACTTCATCCTATTATCCAGCTGCTGAGCTATTGTTTGACTGCAAAAAAAGGAAAAGGAAGGTAGCAGTTTCATGATACTGGATTGTATCCAGATGTGTCCATCTAAGAGACAGAATTTCTAGAACAGGGGTGTCAAACATGTGACCTGCAGGCCGAATGCATCACGTGCTGGCCCTGCCCCCACTTGGTTTAGTGAAGGGGGGGAAAAGTCCTGATACATCACATGATACCGCCATGACAACGCAAATTTGACACCCGTGTCCTAGAAGATCTCCACTCTGTGTAGGCTTCCAATGTTCTGAACAAGATTACTTGGAGAAGACAACGAAGCCCTTAGTGACCCAACAGTAGGAATGAAAAAGCTCTGGGTCAGAGATGGGAAACTTTTGCTGAGCAGTCCCATCAAACATGGTCAATGATGGAAAATGTTGGGGGTTGTACCTCAACAACATCTGGAGGGCTGCTGGTTGCCCATCTGGGTTTAAGATAAGTCATAGAAGTAGAGAATATGCCAATAATGATCCTACCAACAATTAGTGGAGTATTTTAAGAAAAATATTTTTTCTAAATTCTTCTCATTTTAAATAATGTAGTCTTTTACAGAAAATCTGTTTATGTATTCCCGCTTTAGATGACATCAATGGAATCTGAATAGACAAAACTTTAAGACAATTCTGGCATTATTTTTTTAATTATACTTTTAAATAAATATGAAATAAATTAGTCATTCATACGCTGGCAGAACTCAGTCAGCCAGGAAAAATTATCAGTTAAGCTATGAAAAAAGGGACCCAAGTAATTAAACATTAAAATTAGTATATTTGAATGCCAAACAAAACAGGGAGTTGAGAACACAGTGAATGTAAAAATAAATGCTTTTCTTTGCCAGTTTTTGAAAAGGACATCAGTACCAAAGGATACTGGCAGATCATAGAGAAAGGTTTATATTTAATTTGAAGCTACTTTATGTTGGAGATGAATAGCTAAAATTCAAAGATGTTTATAAAAAAACAGATTATGAATGGAATGGTCTTTAACTAACCTTTTCTTCATATTCAGATTTTGTTTGGACTTATTGCTTTTGTATTTTTAAATTTTTTCTAACAATAACAATGTGTCTACCATAAAGTTGCCCCTACCAAACAAGTGCTTCATTACCAAAGTAACAACCCAACTTCCCACAAGACAAGCTGTGTAAGAACACTATTTAGATGAGTACAAACACCCTGTAGCAACCCCGAACATCAGAAAAAAATTGATCTATATACTTCATCATTCATCAAAAAGTGCCTGACCACTCAACCCAATATGGCACAACTAACACAATCTGTGAAAAGAATAATACTGCTATACTGTCAAGTTGTGGTGTGCCTGATGGTGTCATTCCAAGATCTCTGTGACACTTAAATGCTGACAGCCGATGTCTTGATAAAGATGCTTTATTCAATAAACAATTTAACAGCAATAAACAGTCTATTTGCTCTTATTCTATCAATAGTAATATATTGCAGGCATGCAACTGGCATGCCTGCCCCTAAGTAACCATAGTCTAGAAGAGCTATGTGTCAAGGAGACAAGTGTCTGCTGCGGGAGGGCTTTTTATACATGAGTTAGAAAAGTGCAGAAACATTTGTACATCAACTGTTCCCCCTGATTGGTCAATTCAAGTAATGCCAATGGCTAGCACCAGTTAACTATTTAGTTGACATATACATCAAAAGCATCTCAGAACCCACCACCAAACTATTATAACTGCATGTATCACCACAGCACACAAACCAACTAAAGCCCCCCAAGCATCCTAAGTAAATCAAAAGACCCAGCAGCCCCAGAAATAAAAACAGGAGTCATATACAACATATAGTGTAAGGACTGTAACAGCCATTACATAGGACAAACAGGCAGAAGACTAGCAAAGTACATTCATCAATTAGCAGTCAGAAGACCTGATGAAAATTCCTTAATTTCACAACATATGGACAGACTTAACTATAGTTTCAGGTGGGAAACTGTGAGCATTCTAGACTAAGCCAAGTCCAAAAATGTTAGAGAGTTTCTGGAAGTCTGGCACTTGGACAAATTGGCCATTAACAGGCACATAGAGATAAACAATATCTACATACTATTCAAAAGAGAAAGTCAAAAAATCAAAAAGAAAACAAGAAGACCAGAACTCCTTACCAGCAATCAACACCCAGATGAGCAGAGAGTAACCCCAAGATTAACATTTAGACCCACTATAAAGAAGCAAACAATACTTCAATCAAGGAACTATCAACGCAGACAACCAAGCTAACAGTAAACAACAGCCCGATCAAGGAACCATCAACCTTCTTTACTGATTTTTGATATTTCTATTTCTGAAGTCAGAAGTCTATATCTGTTTAGTTTTCTACATACAATTGGTCCTGTTTTTCAAATGTAAACATATGGTAGGACATTCCCAAATATGTTCTCTTGGAGCTGTGACTGATACAAAGGTTATATGCCCAGAGTTCATGTATGGTATACAGGATTTGGTCAAATACTTTGTTATTGCAGTATGTCCTACAAGTGGTAATTAGCAATTGTTTTAGGTAAGGTAGCTGTCTGTAAACAAGGGAAGGATTATTTTTCGAGGGAAGCTTGTAGCACTGAGTTGTTTTTGTTGGAAACTTTACATACCAAGAAGTAACATTCTGTTGTTTTCTCTTCTGGGCCTGTTTTATAATAGATTATAAACCCATATGAGCCCTTGTGCCCCTGTTAATCTGTTTGTATTTTAATTTTGTGTTTACTGTAGTATGAAAGCATCTGAATTAAATTCCTTTTGTGTGTCCCTGTTGGCAGGTTCCAAACAGGTACAGCTGTATTATAGGATTTCACTACATATAATGAAAAAAATTAACTGTGTAGAAACCAATTGGTTTTCATGTAAGATGGAACTTATATATATGCAGTTTATATTTTTCCAATTTTTGGAGAAAGCATTTTTTTCACCTTTTTATTAATATGATCCTAGACCACAGGAAAAAAGCAAATGGTTGAATAGAATTCACCCTATGTTGTGTGCTAAACATTCAAAGCAGCATTCGGTTTGACCATTGCTGCTTGCATGACCATTTCATACAATTCATACAAAAGAATATCATTCACAGACACAAGCACAGACACAAAAGGAAGCCTCTAAGGGATCAGAAGATACTGACTTCATTGTTTCCATGTCACAGGAATCATTGTTTAGAAACAAGATGCCAGTCTCAAAAGGAGAATCCAGGATATAGTGGTAGAAATTTTAGCAGGACTGGATCCTATGTGTGCAAGAGCAGGGCATGCAGTTCAATGTGAGGTAGTGTTCTAATTTTTTCCCATTTATAACATTTTTATAAAGGTATTTTTACATTAATAGACATCTTTGTGACAAACAATCGCCACCTTTTATAAAAATGGAGGCTAGTCTTCAGTTTACAACCCCAATTGGGATTGGAACTTCCATTGCTAAGTGATATGGTCATTAAGTGAATTATCACATGATCATGCCAGAAAGAAACAGAATAACAGAATAACAGAGTTGGAAGAGAGTTGGAAGAAGGAAGGAAGGAAGGAAGGAAGGAAGGAAGGAAGGAAGGAAGGAAGGAAGGAAGGAAGGAAGGAAGGAAGGAAGGGTCATTTTCAAGGGACTTTTTTTTTTTACTTTACTATGCAATTTGTAGAAAAGTTGCATTATTTTTTTAAATAGTACTTGATGCAAATAACCTATAGCATTCTGCAATAAGGTAGAGGGGTTTTCCCGCTATTTTTCTAATTAAATGTTAGCTTTATTTTTAAATTTTATTTATCCTGTGATGTTTGCAGTATTCATTCCTAAAATAGGAATAAAGGCTGTGAAGTTATTTTTGAAATAAACAAATTAGAATAAATTTAACAGTCTGATTTCCCTCCCACTTTTCCCCTTATTGGCATGTCTCCAGAAGTCAAAAATCAAATGGAATTTCTCCCAAAGTGGAAATTCTAATTTATCGGAGAAGTGAAGTGTTAAATCTTCTGCTCCGAGCTTGGCAATCTTCTGTAGGCATGAAGGTCATTTATTTTAATTAAATAGAACTCTTTTTTTTATATACTTGCTTGAAAATGAGGATTAGTCTCAACAAGTTTCATTAAATAAACAGAGCAAATTAACATTTATAATACATCTTCATCCCAATCTGAATTGGTCTCATCAAAAGCCTATTAGCTGGCAGGCAGGGAGCTGCCTTAGATGAGATGCAGTAAAAGATATGCTGGGATGCACACATAACTTTTCATGTGTTGAATAAACGGGGGTGAAGAATGCATACTTTCCTTGCTCCCACCTCCTGAAATCTGAATGTCAATAGGTTGATCAAGCTAAAGAACAATGTTTCAGAAAAGTGATTTCTAAAACAAAGGCAAATAAATTGACAGATTCAAAAACAAAGGGACTGTTCTGTGATTTAGATGCTGTACAGTCTTTTCCCTTTTAGTCCTCTCTGGTGGATTAAAGTCCAGTGGAAAGGACTATCCCTGCAGATTGTGAAGTGCAATTCCAATTGGCATATTCTACTTAATCTGGATGCTTATTCCCCTTTGTTGTTGTCTAAATCAGGGGTTCCTACACTTTTTGCCACCATAATTCCCTTTAGTGAAATCTTAATGTGAACACCTCCTCTAAAACTCCAAATACCAAAACGAACACTTGAAACTGGTATTTTGGAAAATGTGGATTGATTGTAACTACCAGAAGGTTCTTCACTCCTCTTCTGGTCTCTGTCTGCCACTTCCTGCAAGGGACGTAAACCTCACAGTTGGGAAATCTCAATCTAAACTAACACATGTGGAAATATATAGCGAGCAGTTCTCATATGAATTAGGTAGCATCAAAATGGCATTAAACCTAATCTCCTTCTTTAGGTTCCGTCTTGGACTTTGTACCTTTTTATAAGGAGGATGCTGATTTTATAGGGAAGCCTCCTGTGAACATCCCTCTCCCACGTGACTGAGTGGCTTAAGTGTTCTCCCAGCCACTTGGGAGCTACTCATCGATAACAGCATTAAAGATAATTGTGCATTAGGCACCTAAACACACCCTATATTCAGATATAGCTGGTTCGATAATAGTGATGCTTTCTTTTTGGCAGTTATGCCAGAAATATTCTGGTCAGCAGAAAGCAAAGCAATTGAGATTTAAATGCAGATGAGCAGACTGGAATGTGGAAAGTACTGCAGGTGTGTGCAAGCAGCAATTCTGACCGGTTTCTTTGCCAAGATGCAGTAATGGTCGGTGGGGAGGGGGAAGCTCTTTATGTACCAATGTATTTTCCTCCAATCTGAAGGGGTGGGGGAGGAAAGAAAACACATTGGTGTCGCTGAGCCATGAGATGTTGTTTCTGGAAGAGGAAATGAGATGCTAACTTTGAATCAGAATTTTATTGATTCTGAGCTTCAGATCTCAAGCTCAAGTTCTGGAACACTCTTCTATTAGGGAATTTAAAAATCCTTCCCACAGAACTAGAGGTTAATGTCACACCCAGAAAACCCACTGTCTACATCCATCGACATTGTAGTGGGGCACCTAGATTAACATTCTTCCTATATGCTGACATTGTAAACCGCTTAGAGAGGGTTGCAAGCCCTGATAGGCGGTATATAAATACAGTACTATTGCTATATTGCTATATTGCATCTCGATGCTCATCAACTCTCCATTAAATTGGCTGGATCCATGTTTAAAACATGTGGTTACACAGATCCTCATCAAAGATATGTGGATATTATGCATTTTAGTTACTTGTCAAGGTGTTAGAAAAACAGTAAAGAAAACACGAACAAAAATGCCAATAGGAAGAGGTTAGATCAATTCCTATGATACTTCTCACAGTTATTTCAGCATAAGAACTGTTCACTCATGGCATGGTTAAACATTGGTCTGATAATGTATCCCATTTAGAACATATGAGTTGCCCTGACTATTATTTTTTGCTTTTTTTTGGCATACCCAGTCCACTCTCACAGTTTAATATGGTGGCATACTTAAAAAAAGAGAACACTGATTCAATTTGCAGCCAAAAAGTGCTTGAACAATTTTTCACTTCAGCGGAGTCTATTTATGCAACTGATTTTTCACTGTGATTTGCTTACATTATCAGTCCTTCTCAAACTGGCCTTAAGATACACAACCAGGTTCCTTGACATACACTATATTCCCTCAATTGATAAGCTGCATTCTGTATCTGCATCACAGCCTATCTCGATGAAATAAAAAAAAAATAGTGAGTTAAACTCTGGGGATTTAGTTTGATGTGTTCAATTAATTGGAAATTTAATTTTAAGTTTTATTCCTAATGATATATGCATTTTAGCTGGCAAAATTGCACATAATTTTAATTTTCTGGAGAATAACCATTTTAAGTATTCCTTTTCTCTAAGCTATCATGATTCATTTAATTTGCAACTAGTAGTCTTA
>JANHJO010011066.1:75688-86425 GCA_032468235.1 Pseudoxyrhopus heterurus
CAAAATCAGCTGATCTGAGCCCGAAAACTGGCCGATTTAGCTAAATTTAGCTAAATTGTTCTGTTTTCAGGCCGAAATTGATGTGGAGGCAGTGCACGATGCGCACACATCAATTTAGGCCCCAAAATGGGCTGATTTGGCCCCAAAAATGGGCCTATTTTCGGGACCAAATTGGCTCATTTTCAGGCCAAAATTGATGCGGACGCAGCGCGCGCTGTGCGTGCATCAATTTAGGCCCAAAAATGGGGCAATTTAGCTACCAGTTTGCCAGAAAATCGGCCCATTTTCGGGCCTAAATTGATGCACGCACAGTGTGTGCTGTGCGCGCATCAATTTGGGCCTGAAAATTGGCCGATTTAGCTACCGGTTTGGGTGAACCGGTAGCTAAATTTAGCTAAATCGGCCCGTTTTCAGGCTCAAATCAACTGATTTTCAGGGCGTTTGTCGCGCGCTGAGCACGCATCAATTTAGCCCCCAAAATTAGTTGACTCGAGTATAAGCTTATACTTGAGTATATACGGTAAATGCATTTAGAAATAGGAATAACTCCCTCTGAATTTATTTGCAACAGCAAAAATAAAGTGATCTAATGTTGTGTCTTACTGGACAATGATGATTTTATTTATTATTTTGATGTTACTGTCCAAAACAAGCATGTTATACACTTACCAATTTATATATATTTTTTCAACCAATATATACATTATCTGCCAGTAATTGTTTTTCTTCAATCATCCTGACTCCAACATCTAAGGACAGGTTTTTATTGCCTTTCTAATCTGGGGAGGGGAATATTGTTCTTCAAGGTAGATTCTGCAATGGAAAGGGCACTTTTTAAGCCCCTTCAGATGACATCGCTTCAAAGAGAGGACCCAAACTATTTCCATCCTATTGGAGCATATGGGACAGGCAAATGCCATAGGAAAAAGGAGAAACAAGCACAATTGGTAAATAAAGATGTGTCCAAGGGCCCTCTTGCAAAAGCTGTCACCCGCTCTTCAAGCAGGAGGCATCCAAAGAATTCTCATATTGCACAATGCTTCCAATCAAGACAGTGTCATATCTATCCCCTTCAAGAGCCAATGATAGCAGAAGATAGAATCAATCTGGAAAGTAAAGCAGATTAGCAAACTCAGTGAATTCAGATTAGCAAACTCAGCTGTGGAACAGAATAAACCCTTAAGTCTATCTCTATCTTTTGATGTTAGTAGTTCATGAGATGCTAGACAGTTAGTGTCATTGAATTTGGATCTCCAATAGAGCAAGGTTGTGTCAGCCTCACTAGGTACACCGGACTATCAAATCAACTCCAAATGATGGCTAAAACTACTTTTACTGATATTGACTATGAGAACAGAGTCTTGCAAGTCTGATTGAGCTCCTCCTTTTTATAGTCTGGTGGATTGGAAGGTATTTGAGTTGCTACCTAAAGTTATATGGATATTCTAGACTTAAATATTTTAGCCTCTTTTGCCTAGGAAATAGAGCTTTCATATCTCTGTCAAGGTAATCTTCCTTATTTTCTACACGTTGAGTCTAAATTCTGAGGATTATATGCCCAACACTTCTGGAGTAGACGAGGTTGAGGATGATTGAGTTGTACCATGAGTTAAGGTTACACAATTCTTCTGAAGACGAAGTGACCTGTATTTGCAGTTACTTTTTTGAATAAATTGTGCTATGGTTGGACTAATCCGATTCTTGGTTTAAGATCAGATGCTCTTCTTTAAATCCGGGTTCAGATACACATTGGTTAACCAGTATTCAATTCTAAGGATTAATTCATACTGCAGAATCAGGAGATAGGAACATACAAATGATTCCACAAGTCTTCTTTGTTTACTTGTATGAAGAATTGGGGCCTCCAAAGTTACAGAGTGCCCTTTGTACATAATCTACACAAAGATTATGTACAAAGATTTGATCTGTATGCAGCATCTAGGTACTCCATACATCTGAATGGATACTGTTTTCAGGTCTTGCTTTTGATTTCCGGTTCCTGAAGGTGAATATAATTTCATACCAAATTGATATGGAAAAAGTCATGACTAATGACAAAAGCAGGACATCTAGAAAATGGGATATAGATAAGTGGACTATGAAATAATCATTGCCAAAGGCTATTGTCATCATTAATGTATATATAATAGTTTCATTTTATTGCGGTAGTAGTTTATGATAATTCACTATTTATCATCGCTCTCTATGATTGTTGTTGAGTTGTAAATCATTCCTTCTAAGATATCCTCTAGAGAGATGGCAGAGAGTAATATATATTGCCATAAAATCTTGGTGGAGAGTAGCCTAGTGTTTTTATTAATATAAGCTATATATGATATTTAGACATCTTTTGTTGAAAATAAAATTGATTTGTGGCCTTGACAGCTTAGTGATGTATTTGGGAGATATTACTTTCAGATGGGATGTTCAGAATTATCTCTCACTTAGTAATATTGAAATGCAGCCAAAAGACTCCAATTTAGCAAGAATAAACCAAGTCATCTTTTCCCATGCCTCTACATTTTGAGTTGGGAATTTCTCATCAATTAAATATATGATGATACAGAAATCTTTGTGCTAATATTACATAGAATCAACAACATCTATTTGGGACATCAGTAAAAAAAATGGTATTTTTCCTTTCTGTTTCTCTTTCTCTATTGTACTTCATATAAACTTATGGGGATTACTTCCAAGTAAATATTGTATGAGGGAAGTCATGTTAGAGTATGTTAACCAAAATCAAAAGGAATCTGGCAGCACTTTTCAGATATATAGATTTTGTGAACCACAAGTCACTTTATCAGATATATGGAGTAGCTACATTTATATAGAATTTTGATTGGGATGAGAAGGGAGAAAGAGGGTAATTATGTAGAATCAGGCTACTTTAGAAACAGATCACAAGCACTTGATCAAGTCACAACTGCAAAGTGTTAAATCACATTGTGTTTGTTGAGGCCTTCCAAAAATAGCCTGATTTTTTTTATATACATCAGTTTATTCTATGCATCTAATCAAGTCAGCTGCAGCTCACAAAAGTTTATATATTTGTATAGAATTTGTTAGCCTGAAAAACTGGTTTTAGAATCTTTTTGATTCCAGAATGCAGGAAAAGTTTAGGGTTGCACAACATCCCTTAGTTGCAAATCATCAAATATGAAGGCTGACTTTTATTTATTTATTTATTTATGACAGATGGATAGATAGATAGATAAATAGATATAAGAAGTTATAGCACTAGCAGTTAACAAAAACCATAAAAATATAGGACATTGATTTTCTTCCTCATCTTTCTACCACATCCTTTTTTTTGTTTTGGTTTTTGGGCTATTTTTAAAAAGAAGATTAATAAATGTAGAAAGAGCCTGAGTGAACTTTTTAAATTAAAGCACCTTTGGGACAACCATGACCTGGATGACTGAAGAATCCCCATAGACAAGAAACTCCTGTGCTCAGTGAACTGACAAAGCACCCTTTCACACCCAGGAGAAGCAACCCATTTGCACCACTTAAAGACACCAGCTTGTCTCATTCACCTCACAAGATATCCTAAGGAAATCATCCAGATTTAAGGAAAGATCACACGCTCCCAGAAAGGCAGTAAAAAAAAATCAGACAGAGTGCCAAGCTTGCATCCTGCCTCTTGGAAGTACACCCCAAAAGGACAGTGCCAGAAACCACTAAAGCAGTGTAAAAATCTTTAAAAAACCCTTCCCCTTTAAGAAAGTCAAGCCCCTAATAAAAGTACCAGCAAAGGGGAAAAAACTCTAGAGAAGTTCAGACAACAGAAAGTCTGGGCATATTGCCAAGAACCATTAGCTGTTTGTTACAATGTAACAAGTCTTAACTGAAGAGCAGTTTCTGTAACCAGGGCAATAAAGTGGAAAAAAACAAAAGGCTGTTGGAAGGAGATTTCTTCCAACAACCGGTTCTCCGAACTGCTCAGAAAGTTAACAAACAGTTTTCTCGAATAGCTACGAACCAGCTGAATCCCACCATAGGTCCTATCCAATGGTGCAAATATACTAAATGCAATAAAATGGCTGCTATTATAGTACATTTTACATGCATGGCTCCACATTCTTGCAATAATTAATTACAATGGATATTCCTGCAGTGTTCATTTATTATTCAATTTTGCAAAATAAAACTGATTTTGCTTTTCAAGCAGGGATGACTTTGCCTCATAGTCAGACACCAGCACGACAGAAAGGCTTTATCATTCATAATATCTAAATTACTAGAGTTTTGTGACTTTTACCCATTTTATGATACTAAAGAGAAATTAAAAATATAGTTTAAACAAAGAAACATTTTGCTAAATATATTGTTTTCCGCTACTGAAACCAAATTTGCTGAAGATGATGGCTTATGGAAAGCTGAATCACCTTTACAGGCTCCATGCCAAACAGAATTACGCCAGTTCCCTGGGCCTACAACAGCCACATTTGGTGTAAATAATAGAAACTCTTGCCTGTAGAAGTTAACTGATGCAAGAAGGATTCCAACAGCTACAGCAGCACAGTTGGCATGTTAAAATTTTTAGCACTGTGCTGGCATTCTGCAACACTTGATAAAAATAGCACAGCTGATGTGGTTTGTAAAAGCTACTCAGCAAGACGGGATATGAAAATAAAACAAATCTTTCTTTTGGAGGGAGAATAGTTCTGAGGAAAAATAGAAGAGGGGGAGAGAAGAGGACAAGAAGGGAAAGTATGATAGTATTTCTCTCTCTGTCTACAACAACAACACCTAAAATCTCCCTCAAATCAGGCCTGATTGATGGCAACTTCAGCAACTTTTCCTTATATAATTTTTGTAGAGAACTATATGGAAGTGGTGTGATACTGTTTTCTTCTGGGTTTTTTTTTTAAAAGCCCCCTACCTACTCAACTCAACCCCTGAGATTTCTGGTGGTCTCCCAACCAAGTATTAACATCATCTGACATGGAAATCAACCAAGGCCTTGATGCAGCTGCCAAGAATTGCCTTTGGACATTATACACTGATCCAAAGGGCAGAGGGGTTGGGGGAACATAAAACCAATTCTGTTTTCCATCTATCCTTTTTCCAATATTAAGACCAGCTTTGTAATGATTTTCTTTAGTTCCAGCTTGCTCAGTGTCATCTGCCAAAGCATTTAACATGCATAATGGAAGTAGTTTGTGAACAGTTAACTTCCTGGCTGCTGCCATCATTTCTTAATTGTGTTACTCCTACTTCTTCTGCAAAACAGCTTTGCCCTTAATAGCCATCCTTTGCACTAATAAAAAGCAGCTAATGCAGAAAGAGACAGAGAAAGAGATTTAAATAACCTTGGAAGAAAATATTGAGATGGCCATGGTTGCAATCAATATAAGAAAAACATAATTTTAGAGAAACCATTTCAATCATACCAATAGCTACGAAGCACATTTTCTCAATGAATAATTAAGGGGTGAATTTCAGTAATGCCTGTGGCTAAGAAAAACAACTTTAAACTACAGAGAGAGATGCCTAATCTATTTCTACATCATCTGACAACTTCACTTCATAACATCTGTTAAAAACATGCAGTATTTGAGAAACCAAATAAAGCAAACAGGTGCAATATATATATATATGATCAAAACTAGCTGTTCATTTGACTTGGACAAAGCCCTAATTTCTGGGTGAAGCAAGAGTATTCAGGACAGAATGGGTAATGTACATAGGTAGAGTTGATAGCTCAAAAATGTGCTGTGTCCTGATTTAAAAACTTCGCAAAGCTCCTGCCCCAGTTTAGCATCTTGGAACTCCAACACATTGCATACAGGAGTGGTATATTAGTCATCTTGTCCCAAAAATAAAATGGTATTTTTTTACACTTGCATAGAATCTCACAGCGGAGGAGGAGGAGGAGATTTGGATTTTATGATTTTTTTTCCTCAGCTGTCCACAACTGTGGACAGGTTACAAGAAATTTGAACTCTTTCAAAAGCACTTTTTATGAAGAAGGCTGCTATGTCGTGATCTATTCCATCAGGTATATCAGAGACAGATTGCAATCAATGAGGCTCAGGTATCCTCAGAAGACTGAGAAACACCAGAAAATAACCCTGGGATATATTCTGGGGAGAATGTTCCCAGTGAGAATGGAACTTAATTTATATAAATCCCATTCGAGAACAAGAGGAACAGACTGTTCTCAAACTGAAGCTGGTTATTTCCAAAGCTTTGGATCTGTCTCAGCAGTAGTTGTGTTGTCTGTACCCAGCCCTATTAATAACTAATAACAATATAAATATGTAATGACAAATTGAATCCTTTGAGTAGAAGAATACTAAATAACTCTGGGATTGTTTCTTACATTCCTGAGGAAATCTTTACCTGGGTAAGATCCACTGCATTACAAAGGAAATATTTTGAATTAAGCATTTTTGGGAGGTTCCCTAAAAGATTTAAAGTCAACCCTGACATACTGAATGTGTTATGTATTGTATATAATATACATAGTTCAGTTGAAGTTCTCAGTCTGGTCCTCTGTTGGAGTGGGATGATACTTTCTCCTGATTGGTTGTCTAGCTGAGCAGTTTCCTATAAAAGGAGCTCTCTCAGCCAGGGAAGTTTAGTTACAGTTGCCTCACAGGCAGTATTGAATAAAGAGCTGTTAGAAGTCACTCTGGCCTGGCTTCCATTCTTTGCCCAGAATTTAACAGAATGGGTTTTGTGGGACTGATGATGTTTCATCTTTAGTTTTCAGTGATATACTGTAGGACTTCCCCCTTCAAGACAGGACTGTTGTGCTTAGACTCATTGCTGCTGCTTAAGGCACAGATAGCAACTGTGGCTAAGAAGGCTTTTGCAGCAAGCCAATTGTGCTCTTACCTGGACCAAGAGGCCTTTCTGGCAGGAAGTCTCATTTTAAACACTTCACTTTGGGACCGTTACAATGCATTTTACGTAGGTCTTCTCTTTAAAACAAGCACAACAGCATGTCCAGAATGCAGCAGCCCATCTGAATATTGGCATGCTGAGTGATGCTAAGGTAACCCTTTGTCCCACAAGCTACACTGAATAGCAGTAGATTTTTGGGTGCAATTCAAAGTTCTGGTTATGACCTATTAAGTAGCCTTTCATAGTATAGGGCCTAGTTATCTAAATTGTATTCCATAGTTTCTACCCATCCTTTCCAAACAGGCTGAATTGGCGTGGTCCAGCACCTCTCTATCAAGGAGTGTCATCTGATGGGACTTAGCTAGTCAGCCTGCTCTTCCCCAGCAACCTGATCTGTGGAGCATCATTTCCCTTGAGATCCATCTGCCACCACCCCTGCGCCCCAGTGTGTTTGAAAGAGCACCGGAAAGCTAAGAGACAGACCCACTGTATCCTTTTGTTATAGAAATAATGTTCTTTTCTTCTGGATGGGTAGGTGGGGGGATTAACTTATATTTTTTACTAACAATGTTATCGTATCCCACCCAGAGTCCGTACAGAGTTGTGCAGCCTTATAAATAAAACAAATAAATGTTATTTATTAATAAGGAAGCTAATTAATAAAATCAGGCTGCAGACCATGTGAATAATGTGCTGCCAGCTTTTCCTTTGCTGATGGCATTTGAACAGGGAGCATATTGAATGGGGAACATATTAACTCTCAGCTGAAGACACCGTTTAAATTCCACTTGCAGCTGATTGCAGAAAAGTGATGCCTTGATGCTTTTAAACATTGCAGTGTCCAACTACCTAGATAATGGAGAATGCTTTGGAGAGTGTAATTCATCCCAGGGTTTGCTAAATAAGTTGGATTCAGGGCCACCAAGATTGTAAAGGGGAGAACCTCACCATTACTTTCCGATTTCCACCATGGACCATTTGGCTGGTAAAAAGCCCTGGGCATGGTTCTGAGTAGACAAGATTGTTCTTCCTCTGAATGATTCCGTTCCTGGTGTAAAACAGATAAAATACACAGAGATTTTAGTTGCAAAGATCACTTTTCCATAAGCATTTGCTTGACAAGCAGCAGATGATCTGTGGGTAGAAATTACTTAATTGTGGCTTATGGACAGCATCAACTCATTGATTATTCAATAGCACTGTAAGTTTCAAATATAATCTGCAGTAAGACATGACTGTTTTATCCACCCTCTCTTTTCTTTTTCATGATTTGACAATGCCTGAGTTAATAAAAGCAAAAATAAAATCATAAGATCCATGGATCTGCTGTATAGTAATGCCAGAGTCAGGCAGTTTGGTTATGGCATTGCCAAAGCTCAGAAGGCTCCTTTCCCCAGGAGATGTCAAAGGAGTTGGAAATAAACCCCTTATATGTTTTATCCTTGCTGTACAACTGTCAACTAGCTTTTTCCTTATAGAATCTGAAACTCAGGATCTGAGGGAAGGTTAGGACAATTCCTTCCAATAAGGAAACACAGCGGCACTTCCTTTCCCAAACCCTATGCAGCTACATCTCAGCTGAGTCAGAAAATCACCTCTGCTGTCCAACACTGCTGACATGATGGGAACATAGAGAGCTGCTTTTAAACTGGCTCTAAATTTGTCCAAAGAGTTTGGATGTATAATCTGTGGATATTGCTTAACAATATTTCCATTAGCCCCAGCCAATGTAAGCAATGATGAAAAATGCTGGGAGTTGTAGTTTAATGGTATTGTAGGGTCACAGATGGTCTATAAGAACTTAACAACCCTTGGTGAATCAAATCATGGACTCTTCTAGGCCAGTATTGTGTGTTTTATGGATGAAATGAGAGTTTACCTCTAGCCTTACAGACATGACTGGGACTGGATTCAGTTCTCTACTTCACATAGTCCGTTCAGACCAAAAGGAACCATTCCTGCCCCTAAACAAAACCCCAACACCCTCAATCCTTTACTTGCTTTATTTAAAGCATGCTGCCTTGATTCAGAAGGCAGAATCAGTAGTCTGAACTTTTCCAGTTCTCTTTCAAACCATGTAAATGAATTACTGTTGTCCCAAAGGTGGACAGCCCTTACGTTTGGTAAAAGGATTTGATTCTGTTGGACCCTGAATTAATTTCAATAGATGTCCTTTAATTCTTACATTGTGAGAGAGGGAGAAAAATCTCTCTCTATCTCACCCCCTCCTATTACTACCTGTGCTTTTATATATCTTTCATTATCTTCCTTATCCTGATATACCTGAGACTAGAATTGTGCCCATATTATAGTAACAGATCAGCAGCTGCTGAAAAAGGTACTGTGTTTATTGTATTGACTAAAAAAGCAGAAGTGGTATGAACGCGAGCCAAGTTTTTGTTCATATTTATCCAAGTCAATTGTACAGAAAATATCTTTATATTGATGGAGAAGGAAAGGAATTTAACATAGCTGCATAAATGGATTTTATAACCTCGAGACATAGCTAATGGTTTCAGAAGCCATTTTTTTCCTGATAATGCAAGCATGATGTTCTCTATCAGTGGCAATTATATAGATATATTCTTAGGCATGAGCCTATGTAGGTATTTGTTTGCAAGGATAAAGAAGTGCAGTGGTATAGGGCCAGACTGCTGGTAAAGATCTTTCCTTATTTAATAGGTTCATCTGAAGTGGCTTAGAGGTACACAATGGGATGTTTGGTGCCCAGTGGTGAAACTGTTCCCCCCACTGAAGGAACAAGGCAAAGCTGTTTGTCTCAGTTATGAGATTCATTCCATTTGGATCCTCAACAGCTAATTGCTATAGCCAAAAAGGGCAAGAACGTCTCCAGCTATTGGAATGGGAGAAAGTCACAGAAGCGAGGCAAAGTAAAGAAACAAGGGTACTTCACTTCAAATTCAGAAGTGGGGGATGACAAATTGCTTTACAAAGCAGCTTTGCAAAGATGCTTTGCTTGTTACATCCCAGCTTTGCATAGACCTGCACATTCTAGGATCCTCCTAGACGCATGACACCTGCTCGATGAAGAGACAGCAATTCTGGCTAGGAGGGCTTTCTCACAGCTTTGAATTGTGTGCCAGTTGCACCTATTCCTGGATTGGTAAATCTTGCTTACAGTCACTCATGTTCTAGTCACCTCCCAGATTGGATTACTGCAATGTGTTCTACAGTAGATAGAGCTGCCCTTGAAGAGCAAAAGATTCAATTGATACAGAATGCAGTGGCGTGGGCAGTGATGTGCATTCCGTGGGCAGTGCATGTTACACCTCTGCTCTTTGAGATGCATTGGTTGCCAGTTTGCTTCCTGGTCTAATTCAAAGTGCTGTTTTGAATGTTTCATGGCATGGGATCAGGTGATCTGAGGTAGCTACCCCCAGTTACAACAGCCCCCCCCATCAGATCTTGCAGGAAAAAAAAAACATTCTGCAGATAACTAGGGATTTCCATCTGGTGAACTGCAGTAGATCTGCCTGCTTTGCTGTGGCTCTAATCTCATGGGAACATCCTTCCCCTGAAATTAGATTGGCCCCATCCCTTTTGATTTTTTTGAAAGGTCTTCAAGACCTGGTAATGTTGCCAGGTCTGGGACTTCTAGGGAACTGGAGATTTGTGTTGATGAGAGGGGCTTTTTTTTAATCCTCCCTCCATTCATGGTTAGTATTTTTATTTTTGTGCTATTACTGTAGAATGTTAGATTTTTATCTGTTTTATATTGGATGTATCATTTATTGTTGTGCACCATCCAGAGTTGCCTTTGGTAAGATGGGTGGCTACATAAATTAGATAGATGATAGATAGATAGATAGATAGATAGATAGATAGATAGATAGATAGATAGATAGATAGATAGATAGA